>CAKNYM010034463.1:0-12603 GCA_932195095.1 Andricus curvator
CTCTCCCTCTCCCTCTCCCTCTCCCTCTCCCTCTCTCTATCTCTCTCTCTATATATATACACGGAGAGACTTTTGATATCAATATTTGGTTCATTCTGAATCTATAATTAAAATCAAATGTAAGAATTTAGCGATAATCGGGATACTTTTATAAAGAATCCTACTATAATAAGAGATGATGGTATTTCTGTATGTATTATTATAAACTTGAGCGAGCAAAAATTAGTATTTACGTTTAGAAAAAGTCTTATTTACTGTTTAAAAATTGTGAGTGTGAAAAAGTGATAATGGTCAATAACAAGTTTTCTAAAAAATATCCTCAATAGTAAATATTTTAAGTAACATAAGTTATAACAAATGTACGAAATTCTGGTATTCTTAAATAAGAATGCGTATTGAAATAAGAGCCGCTAGTAATATCTGCAATCGGGATTTGCGAGAATTCTAAAAGACTATACTAAAAACGCCCGAAGGTTTCCGAGCTGTTCCGTCTATACCCGAGTACGCGACGACCAGGCCAGCAGAACGACTGCACCCGGACCGTGACCTGCGGTTTCCCGCCAAAAGTTTCAATTATGCGTGTTTGTAGTACAAAAATATTTGTAACTAGTGCAGTATGCATTGAAGCTTAAACAAATTTTAATTCGGAAATTATTAATTTAAACCCTCAATAATTTACACATATAAAATAGAAGCTTTTTACACTTTTCAATTGAAAATGTTCAATTAAGTGCAATTAAACTGCAAAACTTATTTTTACTCTTTTATAAATTGAACAGTTCAAAGATTTCTGGTTAAAAAATATAAATCAACGCTATTGTTTCAAATGCTCTAAATTAAAACCAATCCTCTTTTTCAATTCGCATTAATAAAAATTTAAAAAAATTAAACATTTCTCTCTTCGAACTCAATAAAAACGTTCAAAACAAAACAAGTGCCTCTTCCTATTTAGGAAAACTTGAAAACACAAATTTCCTCCCTTCCAGTTCTATAAGAATCATAAAAATAACAAAATTTCCCTCTTTTAATTCCAAAAAAAAATTGAAAATCAAAATTTCCTCCCCTCCTACTCAATAAAAATATATTTGTTAGATTATCCTAATTCCCATTTAGAAACAAATAAAAAAATCTTTCCTTAAACACAATAAAAATCTGGAAAAGAAAAAAACGGCCTCTTCCAATTAAAAAAGAATTGTATCCGTTCCAACTCAATGAAAACCTTAAAAATATAGAATGTACTGCCAATTTAACAAAAACTAAAAACTAAAATTTCCTCATTTCAAGCTTGATAAAAATGTTAAAAATACAATACTTCCCATTCTTCCACTGAATGAAAATTTAAAACCAAAAAAGTTACTCTTGCAATTGGGAAAAGAATTAAATACCAAAATTTCTTTATTTATTTTAATTTTGGTCGTTTCAAATTGATAATTTTCAATTATTATTCAACGTTACAATAAAAATCGTAACGTTGAAAATTTAATTTTTCACCATTCAAGGCTTCCTGTTTCAAACAATTCAGTTTCAAATTGTTTAGTTTGCAATATTTGATGTATAATTGCTCATTTTGAAATTTTTGTAATTAAAAAATGTTTAACTGAATGGGTTGAAAATTTATTATTTCAGACTGAAACCATATTTGAATAGGATTTTAAATTGAATAAAAGCGTGTAATTATGAATATATTAATTTTAAGTTATTTTCACATTGAAAATAATTTATAAAGTTTCAATCAGACATTTCAATTTGCTTAATTGTTAAGGCTTTCGTATCAAAAAAGTTGGATTTTCAACGTTAAAATTTGTAAATTGTTTAATTTTGAACAGGTTTACAATCGTATTGTAAAATAATTATTGTACAATTTTTAACACTTGAACTACAGTTCAGTTTTAAAAATCATTAATTAATTTATATTTACAGTTCATCAACTTAAAACGTTTTTACAAACAATTTTAAATTTCAAACGCTTTTAATTTTTTATTCTTAAAGTCTTCAAAGCTGAATTTTTTAATTATTTCAATAAAAAATTTACGTTTAAAAATGAAGATATAAAATGGAAAAATTGTGAAGTAATAGCTATTTGTCATACAAGTGCGCAAAATAGGCAATTGCCAACGAGTGTAAATTTGTCAGCATGAGCCGGAGGCTCGAAGCACGAGTCGGAGGTTAGCGCACGAGCGAAGCGAGTGCGAAAGCGAGGACGAGTGCGAAGAGCTGAAGCCGAATGCTGAAATCACACGAGTCAGCAATTGCCTGTGCGCACGTGTATCACACGCTATTTTTTGCAACAACCTTCCGAGAAAGTTGTACTAAGAGAAAGACAAAGGAAGAATATTTACTGTTGCGCGGGGGGGGGGGGGGGGGGCGATTAAACCCCCAGCGGAAAGAAAATAAATTCTAAAAATACGAAATTTTAATTAAATTAAATCGAAATATATGAAAATAACTAATATACTATCTGGTGGAGTACACTCTTCACCAGTTTGATTCGAATCTTTATTTAAGTCCATCTTCTTTTGACAATGAGAAGGAAAATTTCACTTGCACTCTAAACACGTCGACTTTAACCTTGCACCTGTCATCAGCTGTTCGCTTGGGCACTGAGCGCTGCTGTTGCTACGTTGCCCCAGAATTGTCGCGATGCGGAAAGTTGCTTATCTGCAAAGTGCGCATGCGCGTACATTCCGCTGATGTGGAAAGTATATAAGAATAGAACTGCGCATGCGCCAATATCATTCCCGCATTGTTATCCGGAATGAGTCACTTTGCATATAATTTAGCTATATGGAACGGAGTACTTTCGAGGTGGGCGTTGCAAAAAGGATTTTAGAATAAAGCGTTAGAAACGAAATGATGTATAGTAATTGAAACAGTTAACTGAACTCAACATTAAAAAAAAAGTTGAAATCGAACTAATTTTTAATTGAATTATATCATGTGATATGATATTTGTGATATTCCAAGTGATTTCATAGATTGATTTTCTACAAATTTGTAAAATTTCCTGTGAAAAAATAAATTCACCGCCATTTATCGGTTTTTCCGGGTCTCAACAAATTCCTGGTCATTTCCAGTTCACAAAGCTTCAGATATAGATTATTGGGGAGATAAAATCCAGTAAATGGTAGTGTTATTTGACGAAAAATGTTGTTATAGGATTATCTCCTTCGGAACATAGACACTGGAAAAGTATTTTTATGAAAAATATTAATATGTTAAATATGCTCTGAATTTTAAGTTGCTATATATAAATAATAAAAAAAATTTTTATAAAAAAATGAGGAAGCTCATTTTTCTTTCAGGCTCAAGAGGGTTTCAGTTCAATATGTTAAATGCATTTTTCGTTAAAAGTTGGATTTTTTTAGTAGTAATTACAATTTTCCTAAAAGCTTGTACCATTAGGAAATTTCTTGTCCTCCTATAAAGTTACTTTCATAAATTAAGGAACATCATTATTTGATTTTATATATAAAAATTATATCGTTTCTACACAGTTATATAATATATTTACAAGGACAGAGGAAAAGATTATTCATAATTAACTCGCGTAACATTTGTATACTTATTATAGTGGTAAAGAAAATATCCTTATTTGTTCTTATAAAATGGCTCGATCCCCTAAAAATTGTTCCTTTTCATGTCAAAATGTCCCCCGAATATTGGCAGAATTAAAAAAAATATATATTTAGGTATCTCTTAATCCCATTATTTGAAAAAAATTGCTTACGTTATTTTAGTTTCCGCTGTTAATGGATTTTTTTACTTTATAATACAAAAGGATAAAATGCATATGTACCGAAATAAAATAATCCATTTATAGTGGCAATTAAAAAAGCAATTTTGTGCAAAAATAGACTTGAGAGATCCCTAAATATATATTTTTCAACAATGCCAATTTTCAGGAGACATTTTGACACCAAAAGGCACAATTTTTAGGGCAGCTATTTTGGGAGGAAAATAAAGCCTTTTTTGGACCACGCTTTATTTATTCCTATTTTTTACCACTTTTAATAAACTCAGGTAATTACAATTTAACCATCCACAGATATGCTTAACGAAAGGTTTTTTTAAAGTATTATGTAATACTTTGAAGGGATATAGGATCAGAATTGCTCTAAAAAATACGATACTTAATACTTGAGTGACTCCTTATTCAGGAAAATTATACCTTGAAAAAATCTATAGATATCTGGAAAAAACTGGGATTGTCAGGGAATTTTTTTACAGAATTTGAGTAGACGCCCTAACATAATTCTGAAGATAATATTTTGTTTGCAAAACTGTCGCTTCGTTTGAAAAAATATATTTTTAAATTAATTATATCACTTTCTGTAATTATAGGTATGCAAACCCGTGCAGAAATCGCCAAGTTTGTTCCATGTTCCAGACTTGGGCCAGGCTGGGCGCCCCTAGCCTGGATCTAGCTCGAATTTTGCAATGGCTCGAGCTTGGGCCCAGCTAGTGTCAAAGTTCCAAAAATTGACGACAGATGGAGTAGTACTATTCTCTTTGTTTACTTATTACTTTGGAGTTTCGAGTGTGAATCTTTACAAAGTGGCTAATTTGGTATAAATTAACATTCTTAAAGTATCTTGACAGGTAATTCGAGTCATAATTTGAGCCAAACTGAACTTATAAATTTTGTGTGAGTGATTGAGAATAGTGGTGATGGTGCTGATGATGATGGTCGATGAACAAAATACAAATCATCATTGAAATTAAATTGCGATAAAAATGCCTAAAATAAAAAGCACTCTGAGAGTCCGGAGGCATCGAGCACTCGGCAGTATCCCATATTTACGCGGTGAAAGTGCAAGTAAGTACTTATTATTATAGATTAGCAGTTCGAACTCGAAAGTTCATTGCATTAATTATAAATAATATTTTCACATCAAGATTACATGTGTCTTCTAACCTCAAATTGAGAAAACTTTTTCATCGAATTATCGAGTGTAAATATATTGTTGATGTATGTAATGATGTTTAAAACTTTAATTTACAAAACAAGCATGGCGGACGTAAATTGAAAAATTATTGTATATAGATGATGATGACGCAGATGATGAGGAAGAATCAGAACCCCGCGAGATAACCAATGAAATACCTCAATTTGGAAATGTGGATCAGATCATTGGAGAAAATATTTTAAATCAGAATCTTGTAAGGGAAAATAAAAATTACCATGTAGCCGAAGTTGAGGTTACCACAGATTCTGGTAGTAGTTTGTGAAATAATAACTGGCTGGGAATCGATAATAAACTAGGGCCAAGCCTGGGCCAAGCTGGGCGATCGAGCCTGGCAATATAACCTGGCCCTGGCCAGATTTGGCGTTTCATTCAAGCTTGGCCCAGGTTAGATCGCCAGGCCAGGGCCTAGTTTTGCCAAGCCTGGGCCCTGTTTGGGCCATGACCAAATTTCTACACGGGAAATTGATAAGTCACTGTATAAATTTACTTCCTTATTACTCTGCTTTTAATTTTGTGTTTCAAATTTTGAAATAATTCTGAAGCAATCTTTCAATTCAGATCTTAAGTTTCTGAAACCAAATTTTTCATGCAAATTTTCGTCGCTTTAATATTTTATTTTCCCATGGATGATGATCTTTCCGATTGAATAATTCACTGTATATATATATATATATATATATGCATATAAATGATAAATATAAATATTTGATAAAGTCCGGGGCACCTGCAATTTTTGACCCAGCACTATTAGTTTCTCACAAGTAGCGATACGTTTCACTGGTTAGTATATAAGGGCAGAAAGAATCATAAGTCCCAGCGTAATGCGTGCGATTTATAGATATAAGATAGGTTTATGTATGCGTATAGGTATTAATATAGGATTCGTAAACAAACACACTGAAGCCAGCGAGCGACTTCCAAGCATACACAAATGTATGTATATATATATATATATATATATATATATATATATATATATATATACAGGGTGTTTTTTTAACTTGAGACAACGAAATATCTCAAAAAATACGCATCCTACGGAAAAAATGTCTGGAATAAAAACTTTTTATTTTCGAGGGGGAAAAAAGATTTGCTAAAATTTACCCTACCCCCACCCCCACAGGAGGCAGGCGTGTGGGTAACTTTGTAATTTCAAATGGCAACCCCAATTTTTTATCACAGATTCAGATTTTCCTTTACGAAATACGTAAGTTTTATTCGAAAAATTTGTTTCGATTCGCGATAGGTGGCGCTGCAATTGCGAAAAATGAAATTGTTGACACTACTTTTAGCTCTACCCAGGAATAACGACGCGGACGTAGTAGTTGTCTATTCCCTTCGGGGTGCTTAATTTCGGTGAGTCCCCTTGCCTCTCACCATCCATCGGGGTGCTTGAACTTTTGGCAACGGGACAGTAAAAGTGATAAAACTGTCGAAAACCATTCCCGAATGCAGTTGGTTGACGACAGTCGATTTTGGATGTGTGTCGTTGTATTTCCTCATTACCTTACTTCATTACTTTTACAATGGAAATTCTATCTCAGCAACAGAAGATTGAAATGATTCTCATTTATGGAGAAAGTGGCAGGAATATCAATGATGCTCTCACGCTTTATGCTCAACGCTTTCCAGAAAGTGTTCCTTCACGCGCTGCTTTTTACCGGGTCGTCCGAAACTTCATCACTGACGGAAGTGTACAACCGAAAAAAAGGAAGCGTCAAGTAACAGTTACTGGAGTTGATAATGAAATTGCAATTTTAGCTGCAGTCACTCATGACCCTCATGTTAGTACTCGACAACTAAGCCGCGATTCCGGAATGTCTCTATCCAGTGTTTGGAAGGTATTAAAACGTAATAATTATCATCCGTATCATATTTCACTGCATCAAGAACTTCATGGCAATGATTTTCAGAACCGAGTGACATTTTGTCAATGGGCGGTTCAGCAGATACAAGGAAACCCGAGTTTCTTTTTTCTAGTACTCTTCACAGACGAGTCGTCTTTCAAAAACCATGGTAACGTTAATCGGCACAACATGCATTATTGGAGTGTAGAAAATCCACATTGGTTGCGTGAAGTTGAGCATCAGCGTCCATGGTCCGTGAACGTTTGGTGTGGAATAATTGGAGATCAACTTAGGGGTCGTGCATGAATTACGTAACGCAATTTTCCGACAATTTTGACCCCCCTCCCCCCCCTATGTAACGCTTTTTCCGACTTTTCCCTGTAGTTTTTCACCATTATGTACTAACACTAAGCTAGACCCCCCCCCCCCTCCAAAGTGTTACGTATTTTATGCACGACCCCTTATCGGTCCATATTTTATTGATGGAAATTTGAACGGTGAAAAATATCGTAACTTTTTACAAAATCAACTTCCAATATTGCTGGAAGACCTAAGCTTGGAAGTGCGACACAGCATGTGGTTTCAACATGACGGTCGTCCATTTCATTTTTCGCAATTGCAGTGCCATCTATCGCGAATCGAAACAAATTTTCCGAATAAAACTTACGTATTTCGTAAAGGAGAATCTGAATCTGTGATAAAAAATTGGGGTTGCCATTTGAAATTACAAAGTTACCCCCACCCCTGCCTCCTGTGGGGGTGGGGGTGGGGTAAATTTTAGCAAATTTTTTTTTTCCCCTCGAAAATAAAAAGTTTTTATTCCAGACATTTTTTCCGTAGGATGCGTATTTTTTGAGATATTTCGTTGTCTCAAGTTAAAAAAACACCCTGTATATATGTGTGTGTGTATTAAAAAGCATTTGTACCCCATGCAATAGTGTGCGTTCATAAACTTCCACCCGTCTTTCTTTTTGCCATGCGCCAGCGTGAAACACAAGATCACGTGACCCTCATTTTTCGTATAAATGAACTAACCCAGGCGGAAATATTATATATAGTTTATATATAGTGTGAAGTATTATATATAATATTAATTTGTTTTATACATTTTTTTATATAAAACAAATGAATATTATATATAATACTTCACACTATATATAAACTACATATAATATTTCCGCCTGGGAATAGAAATATTAGTCTGCATTTTCATAGTCACTATTCGACTTTTTCTAACCGTACCTCGATTATACCTAAATTCGTATATTTTATTTTAATTATGAATATGCGATAAAAGAAATATTAATACCAAAAGTCTCTCCGTGTATATATATATATATATATATATATATAATTTGAAAAAAAAGTTAAACAACCACCGCAGGGTCCCACTAAGAGCAACTGCCATCCGAAAAAATGTCAATAGCCCCCAGTAGCACCGCGGTAAATCATATATATATATATATATATATATATATATCTTAGGCTTTTAGAGGATTCAGGCTTTCAGCCGACTGCCGGCGTTCAGAAGAATTTGGGACGAAATCGATACCTGGCGTCCAAGTGCCTGGTTTATTTAGGCATTCAGAAGAATACTCAGCTATTCTTCTGAAAGCCTGACTAGTTTTAGGCTTTTACAGGAAACCAGTCATAGAGTATTAAAACACATTAAATGGGTATTTAACATTTAAAAAAAATTTATTTTCATGTTCATCTAATTAATGAAATATACTATTTTACGTTGCAATATTTACTACATTCTAAAAAAATGCGTTCACAGTTTAAATAATGCTTGCTAAATGGTAAATTTAGCCATTTACTTTTTTCCGCGACCGAATTACAAAATAAAAATACAATGTTCTCTTCTTTTTAGTTAGTTTCTTTTTGAAATTGGTGTTTGTATAAGAATTATAAGAGATTCCATAACAAAATAAAAATAAAATTTTTATCTTCGAAACCTGTAAAAACATAAACTTAAATTAAAAGACTTTTTAAACATATGACATAAAATCATTATTCTTATTATTTGGTAATTAAATTCATCATTTAATCATTTAATTAAAATAAAGATGTTTGAATTAAATGATCATTTAATTAATTACGTTTTTCTTTATTATTTGTCATTAATAATATTATATTATTATAATAAGGCAAATTGAAAAAGAAATAAATATTTACCTTTGAATCCTGTCAAAACATGAACTTAAATTAAAAGACTTTTTAAATATATGACATAAAATCATTATTCTTATTATTTTGTAAAAGTATATTTCATTAATTAGATGAACATGAAAATAAATTTAAAAAAATGTTCAATAGCCATTTAATGTGTTTTAATACTCTATGGCTAGTTTCCTGTAAAAGCCTAAAACGTGTCAGGCTTTCAGAAGAATAGCTGAGTATTCTTCTGAATGCCTAAATAAACCAGGCACTTGGACACCAGGTATAGATTTCGTCCCAAATTCTTCTGAACGCCGGCAGTCGGCTGAATGCCTAGGCAGTCGGCTGAAAGCCTGAATCCTCTAAAAGCCTACGAGACATATATATATGCGTGGCTTAGAAAAGCTCCCAACAGAAAAGAACCTGCAATACACCTTGCAAAGGAATTTTTTGCAACCAGCGTTTCAGGTGGAGTTGTAAGCGCCGGGCATTGGGGCGAAAAGTGTACAGAAGGGTTGGTTGCCATGGTTACATTGAAGGGTTAGGCTCTCGGTTCGGACACCCTCGTCTCTCCTGTCCTACCCACAATTCCTTTCTCTCATGCGTATACCATAAAGGGTTAATGAGATTAGGTTTCGCGAGAAGGGTGGTCTCTACCTCTCCCATTTCTTCTTTATCTTCGAAGATGGCTATTCCCTCTGGATTGTGCAGTGTAAAGAACATGATAAAGAAAAAATCCGTTATCGTCAATCGCCAGCAGTCATTACATACGAATTTATTTGGAATTAATTTTTTATTCCATGTGAATGCGCTGATGAATTCAGGTTCATTTCGAACAATTTCCATTCAATTCCAGACTCGATAAAATTCCAATTGATTCCACATCATTTTGAGTCAGCGTTTCATATCGATTGAATCCGCGGGCAAAATCGAATTCATATTCCGTTTGCGAATAATTCGAATCCGAATCTAAAATTACTCTGGATGATTCTGTTGTTAATCCGCAGTCATTCCGGATGGTTCCACTTCTCTTTCGATCAACTTTTCATACTATATGAATCTGCACTTTTTCAAAGACGGTCTGAAATGATTCCGCTGTGATTTCCAAGCCATTCTGAATAATCCTTGATTATTTGAAATTCCGTTTTATGACATAAAAATCAAAATGAAAATCTAGTAGTTTTGGCATGTATAACAAAGGCATAATGTCATTTGTTACTGAAAAAGTAACTTTTTTCAACGCAATAAGGGAATACGGACCGATTAGATAAGAACAAAAGTGACTGATTTTATTCTGGAGGAGTTATACTATCACGTAGACTTAGCGGCAAAGCGACTTTTTATAATTAAAGTGCATGAAATTGGCTTAAAAAAGATGGTTCAAATTGGCAAAAGTGTAAATATCTCAGCAACAAATAGCCGTATCAAGATGATTCTTCAAAATGTAATTTGGGCTATCTTTTCGTGCTGGTTAGATATCCGTTGGTGGCTTTTCAATTAAATGATATCTAGCGCTTGAAATTAAAAACTATTTTGTTTATCTTGTCTAGTTTTGCCATTAACGACTGCGTCGATCCTTCTACGATAATCAGTCACGATTATCAACATTAAATTTATAATGCATTGCTTCTTCAATTTTATGACAATTAGAACAACTCTTATTCTAAACTTGGCGTCTATTTCAACTTTCTAGGTTTAAAATTGCAGCAGAAGTTTTTGTTTTAAAAAAATGGTCTTATCCACCCCTTGACGTGCAGGATTTTTTTTTTTTTTAGAAACTTGTTGAGAAATAGTAACTGTGGAATGGTTTTTACCTTAATTCCATAAAGTGAAAATCAACTGAGTTATTTCAGTTGTTTGTGGAAAAGGAACGTACCATATTTTTGAAGCCACTTTTATAAAATTTGTTTATAAAAAGTCGCTGCAGTCGAACATTTTTTAAATAGCGGTTTTTGTTATTTTCCAAATGAAAAAATGAACGAATCTTAACGTAAGACCCGCCATTTTTCAGATCTTTCCGAAACCTTAATTTTGTAACGAAACTTTTTTTCTGTCAGCAAATAGGTTCATTGCAATAAACAGAAAACCTGTTTTCGTTAATTTCAACCCAGATGAAAATTCCTGTACAAGAACCTGTGCAGGAACCTGACAGCTTCATTTGGAGGTTCCTGCACAGGTTCCTGTACAGGAACGTACGCAGGTTCCTGGAACACCGGTTCCTGCTGCGGATCCTTTGATCTTAATTATCTCAGCTCAGGAGAGGACAATATTTTCTAAATTTCGCAAACGTTTAGATAACATTCTAAAGAACCGATAGTCAAAGTTTAAACAATAAATGGCATCATGTCGCTTAGATATCACGGATTTTTCTTTCTAGAAACTATACTTTCTTTTTCTAAGGAAGTTTTTTAATGGTTCGATACACCCATTCGTAGGAGTTATGACGGTCCTCTGTTTTGTTTCGTTAAGACTTTCACTTCAGTAAGACGGGTTGCCATGGATACGGCGAAGGGTTGGAAGCTGTAGTCCCGAGATCCCGAAGGGTTAATGAGATTCCGCTTGTCGGGCAAGACGAACTCCCCCTCGATTTTCTTCCTTGAACATGGCTGACGTTGAAATATCGCCAGAGGGAGGTTAGAGAGTGTAAAGGGGTGTTACTGCCATATAATGCATTACAAGTGTGAGAACGAATGTAGAAAGTGTATAGAAAGTGTAATGGAACTTTTCCTTGCGGTGTTTTCAAAAGAAAACATGCTTTACAATTTTTTTTGAAATTAATAGCTAAAGCAGTTTCAATTCTATTTTTTATTGATTCTATCAAATTCAAAAATATTTTATTAAGCCTCTAAAATAATAGTTACTGGTATAGTTTTGCGAATAATAAAATATGTCCTTTGATTTTTGACATTTTTTACTTGACTAAGAAAGTTTCGTTGGCAAACTTATTTCAAATATATTTAATAATATTAGCAACGCTTTAATTATAACTATATTTCACTCAATACAAAAATAGTAAATCATGTATGGACATGTCAAGAAAAGGACAGGAGTAAAATTAACGCGATCGGCATGAGACCTCTGCGCATAATATGCGGGAAAACACTGATGGATAAAGTCCGAAACGAGACAATCCTCAAAGAATGTGGTGCAAAAGAGACAATAGTTGACACATAGGAAAGAAATCAGTTAAGATGGTTCGGTCATCTTGAAAGAATGAAAGATGAGCGACTGACCAAACAAGTGTACAAAGGTAAAGTAAATGGCAGAATGCCTAGAGGTAGACCGCCGAAAGAATGGTTAGAATCGGTAAATGAGACATTAATCCAAAGAGACGTAAGAAGCCATAGAAACACAAGAGCTTGCATGAAAAAATGCATGGACGTGAAGGAAGCTAGAGTAGTATGCCAGGACAGAAAAGTGTGGCGACAAATAGTTTGTAAACAGAGTGACAATAGAATGACTGAAGCCTGAAACAAAGACCTTGGATTCTAATGGGCCCAAGTGGGGAACCATACATAACAATTTTGTAAGGCTCTTCACTTGGGGTGATCGCTAGAGAGATTGATCAGCAACCTGGGTCGGAGCAGTGTTGCGGAATAAACGCGTCATTTGAATAAATGACACGAGAA
>CAKNYM010034466.1:0-46085 GCA_932195095.1 Andricus curvator
TTTGTTTGGTTGAAAATTTAAATACTTCATTGGAAATTTGTTTTATTTGCCTTAAAACCTATTTCTCTAAACTGAAAATTAAACTATTCTATTTTTTAATAAAAAGTTATCTTTTTTAGTAGAAAATTCATCTATTTGGTTGAAAATTTGTGTTTTTTTGTTTGTTAGAAAATTAACCTTTTTGGTTGAAAATTCCATTCAAAATTAAAATATTTGGTCGAAAATTCATGTATTTTGTTACAAATTATTCTTTTTTGGTAGAAAATTAGTTCATTTTTATTGAACATTTATTTTTTTAACTAAAAATTTGCCTATTCCATTTTTCGTCGAATTTTTTTTTAATAGAAATTTGCTCTTTTTGGTTGGAAATTCACCTGTTTGGTTGAAAATTTAACTATTTCGTTGGAAATTTATTTTATTTGGTTAAGAACTTATTTTTCTAACTTAAAATTAAACTATTCTAATTTTTGTTGAAAATTTATCTTCTGGGATGGAAATTTAACTATTTGGTTGAAAATTCGATTTTTTGATTTTAGATGCATCATTTTAGTTAAAAATTCAGTTTTTATGGTTGAAATTCAACAATTTTGGTTGAAAATTCATTTTTTTATTGAAAATGAATTTTTTTACTAAAAATGTAGCTATTTCATTTTTGCTAGAAAAATAATCTTTCAGATTAAAAATTCACTTATTTGGTTGAAAGCTCGTCTTTTTTAGTCGAAAATACAAATATTTTAGTAGAAAATGCATATTTTTGGATTGTGAATTCAATTTTTTTTTTTCAAAAATTTGTCTTTATGACTTAAAAACTCAAAATTTTGGATGAGATTTTTTTCCTTATTTATTGAAAAATCTTTCTTGGTTTAATATTCAACTCTTCCGTTAAAATTTCCTATTTTTTGGTTTAATTCAATAGTTTTTATTAAAAATTGAAAAAAAATCTGGAAATATCAATTATTACACTTTTTTTTTAGAATTTATTTTTTTTTATTAAAGATTCATCAGGTTGGTTGAAAATTTATCTATTCTGTTGAAAATGTCCTTTTCTTGGTTGAAAATTCACAGCAACAATGCTTTTGAGATTTTCGTAACACACCTATTTTTTAAAGAAAGGTTTTCGATGGGGCTTTGTATTACTAATTTTTAGGGGTAAATCTTCGAAAAATAATTTTTTTTATTCCCATTTTTTTTTCTGCGGTGTAGTATATATTTTTTGCTGAATCTTCGAGAAGTGGTGAAGAATGTGAAAATTGCAATATATTTATTAAATTGTCGACATGTAAAATTATGTGAAAATAAACTTTCTAATGCTTGATTTTCATTGTTAAAAATTGAAAATTGATGAAAATTAAAAATTAAGAAAAAAATTAATTTTCGACACTTGAGTTTTTACAGTAGAATTTTCAATTTTCCTCAATTTTCAACAGTTGAATTTTCAATGTTCAATTTTCTTGAATTTTCAATCTTTCAATATTGCAATTTTCATCAATTTCCAACTGTTGAAAACGCACTGTAAAACTCAATTGTTAAAAATTCAATTTTCAACAGTTGAATTTTCCATTTTCAACTGTTGAAAATTCAATGTTCAATTTTGTTCAACTTTTTCAATTTTCAACCCTTGAATTTTGAATTTTCTTCAATTTTCACCTGTTGAAATTCACTCGAAAATTTAACTAATGATTATTCAATTTTCAACAGTTGAATTGTTATTTTTTTCAATTTTCAACAGTTGAATTGTTAATGAAAAATTAGCTGTTAAAAATTCAATTTTCTAACAGTTGAATTTTCGATTTTAAACTGTTAAAAATTGAAAGTTCAATTTTCAACAGTTGAGTTTTCGATTGAGTTTTCTACTGTTGAAATTTCAATTTACAAATTTCTTCAGTTTTTAACTGTTGAAAACCCACTCGAAAACTCAAATTTGAATGTTCTTCAATTTTCAACAGTTCAATTTGTAATATATTCGATTTTCTTCAATTTTCAACTGTTGGAAATTCAGTTTACATCAGTTGAGTTTTTAACAGTTGAATTTTCCATTTTTTTCAATTTCCTACAGATGAATTTTCAATATTCAACTTTCTTTAATTTTCAACTGTTGAATTTTTAATATTCAAGTTTGAACTGTTGAAAACGGAAGAAAATAGAAAATCCTATGTTGAAAATTAAATTTTTCAGTTTCTTCAATTTTCCTACAGTTGAATTTTCTTCAATTTTCAACTGTTAAAAATTCATCCGAAAAATCAACTGTTGAAAATTCATTTTACAACAGTTGGGTTTTTAACAGTAGAATTTTCTATTTTCTTCTACTTTCTACAGTTTAATTTTCAACGTTCAATTTTCTTCAATTTTGAACTGTTGAATTTTTAATATTCAACTTTTTTCAATTTTAAACTGTTGAAAACTCTCACTCGAAAATTCAATTGTTGAAAATCCATTTTTCAACTGTTAAAACTCACTGAAAAACACAACTGTTGAAAATTCAATTATTAACTGTTGAAAACTAAATTTTGTATTTTCTTCAACTATCAATATTCAATTTTTTTAATTTTCAACTGTTGAAAACTCACTCGAAAAGTCAAATGTTGAAAGTTCAATTATCAATGTTCAACAGTTGAATTTTCAATTTTTGTCTATTATCAGCTATTGAAAACCCACATGAAAACTCCACTGTTGAAAATTCAATTTTCAATTTTCTTCAAATTTCAACCGTTGAATTTTCAATTTTCAACTGCTTCAAAATCAATCAAAAACTCAACTGTAGAAAATTTAATTTTGAATGTTCAATTTTCTTTAATTTTCAACTGTTGAAAATTGAAGAACATTAATAAATGAAACTCTGTAAAATTGAAAATTGAATTTTCAACAGTTGAGTTTTCGAGTGAGTATTCAACCGTTGAATTTACAATTTTCTTCAACTTTCAACTGTTGAAACTTCAACTATTAAAAACTAAATAAAGTTGAATTCTCAAAAGTTGAAAAATTTAAGAAAATCCAACTGTTGAAAATTGAATTTTTTCGAAAGTTGAGTTTTCGAGTGACTTTTCAACAGTTAAAAATGGAATATTTTAACAGTTGAGTTTTCCCGTGAGTTTTCAACAGTTTCAAATTGTAAATTCAACTCTTGAAAATTGAAGAAAATTCAAAATGAAGTTTCCAAAACTGTTGAAAATGGAAGAAAATTAAAAATTCCACTTTTAAAAACTCAACTGTTGAAAATGCAATGATGATATTTTTATCAATTTTAAACAGTTGAAAATGCAGTTTTCTTTAATTTGGATTTTGCTTCAATTTTCAACAGTTAAATTTGTATTTAAAAAATAAGTTTAAAAAGTCTTATATTTACATGATTTTACATGACAATTTTATAAATAAACATTTCAATTCGTAAAAAATAAATTTTTAGTTAATAAAATAAAATATTATTATATAATAAAAATAATAAAAATATTTAAAAAAATAAATTCTGATAATATAATATTAATAAATTATAATTAATAAAATAAAAAGAGTCAATTTTTTCAAAAACGATTCATAACGTTTTGACCAATTAGTATTAGTAAAATAAAAGCCTTTTATTCTAAACCTTTTTCTAAGTCTTTTATTAAAAGGCACTGAATGTATAAATAATGTTTAAAATTTTTAAAAAATTATTTTAAAAACATGTTTTGTAATTTTACAAAATTCAGGACCATATAAACGTTTTCTAATTTCCTGTATTTACTTTTCCAAATTTTTAACTCAATATCTTGTTTCATCTGGTACGTGCGGACGTAGTTGTTAAAAAAAGTCGGTAAGGTAGGAAACAAGCAAGTTTGACATGCCCTTAATTTGAAAAATAAGGAAAAAGTACAGAAATTTTAATTTAAAAAAGATTTCTCTGTAGAATTTCAAAAGTTACAATAATCTTTTTTCAAATTTTATTTTTTTATTTTTTTAAAATATTTTTAGAGAAGGGCCCTAGCAAATTAAATACCTTGAAGGCGTCCCTGTCTCAAGGTCTTTTGTACGCGCCGCGCACTCAAATACGCGCCACGTACGCACCGACGTAAAACACAGTAGTAGTAGTGGAATTCCGGTCTGTGCCTGCCTAGCCAAACTATAAAATAATGATCATAGGCTCTCATTCAGAAAAAAAACGGTGAACAGATGTTTCGATTTTTTTCTAAGAAAAAGAAAGGACTCAGAAATATAAAAATTGTAAAATTTTATCGATATGCGAACTTTTAAAATCGGAATTTATAAGAATAATTTAATTTTTTTACATTTAAACTTTCTTCCTTTTGGTTAGAGCCGTTGGAACCGTTAGGATCAGGCCTTAACCTCAAAATTGAATTGCCTCATTTTACACCGCAAATAATTGAATTACTTCCTTTTTTTACATTCTCATCAGAGAAGGTATTAGATTTGTGTAAAATTTACCCCCCCCCCCCCCCCCCCCCCCTCCACAGTGGGAAAAAATGACTTTTTTGGTTCAAAATAACGTACAGCCCACAAATATTGACCGAATTAGACAAAAAAAAATTGAAAAAGAAGCTGATAAGATTTCTAAGCCTGATTTTTAAATTAGGCTTTCCATTTTTTTATAAATAAACAAATAGGACGAAACAAATTGCCACTTTTTCTATTTGACGTTCCCGGTGCTCGTCAATAACAGGAAAATTGTTGAAATTGCCTATAAGTTTCATAGAGTAAAATTAGTTAAAGATGTTTCAATATTAAATAATAAACAAACAACATTTTTATAGACAAATTATTTGTTGAAAGAATGTTTTCTACGATTATCCATAATTTTACGTTTTTTTAAGTTATATCGCAAGAAATTTGAATGTAAACAATACTATAATAAAAAATATTTCCCTTTTAGGATTATGATTGTTTATATATATAAACAAATTTAATAAACAAATGCATTAATCAGGCATTTTCTATAGAAAAATTCGTTTTTTTCGATGTCAATTTTTTTGATTAAGAACTTCATGATAATTTTAGCACAATTCATAATTTTTTGATTAATCTTATGATTTGTTTAAACAAATTTAATTCACAAATTCGGACATTTGTCCGCAGAAAAATTAGTTTTTTTTTTAATGCCAGTCCTTTCGGTTGGAAACTTCATGACAATTTCAGCAACATTCATTATTGATTGATAAATCTTATGATTTTTTTAAACAAATTTAATAAACAAATGCATTAATCAGGCATTTATCGACAGAAAAATTCATTTTTTTCTATGTCAAATTTTTTTAATTAGGAACTTTATGATAATTTTAGCAAAATTAATAATTTGTTGATTAATCTTATGATTTTTTTAAACAAATTTAATAAACAAATGCATTATTTAGGCATTTGTCGGCAGAAAATTTCGTTTTTTTTTTCAATACCAATTCTTTCAGTTAGGAACTTCATGGCAAGTTCAGCAACATTCATTATTGATTGATAAATTTAATGATTTTTTTAAAGAAATTTAATAAACAAATGCATTAGTCAGGCATTTGTCGACAGAAAAATTCGTTTTTTCGATGTCAACTTTTTTAATTAGGAACTTCATGATAATTTCAGCAAAATTCATAATTGTTTGATCAATTTTCTAATTTTTTCAAACAATTTTGATAAACAAATGCATTATTGGGGCATCTGTCGACGAAAAAATTCGTTTTTTTCGATGTCAGTCAATTAATTATTTTTTACTATAAATATTGTCGATTTACTGGTCAAATAATTTTTCGGCGAAACGAGAAAAAATCTGCCTCAGCCGAAAAATTATTTGATCAGTAAATCGACAATATTTAACATAAAAAACAATTAATTAATTACCCTGGTCAACAAAAATAACATAAATTATTAACTCAATGATAATTTCATTAACACTCATACTTAGTTGATAAATTCTATGATGTTTTAAGTAAATTTAATAAACATGTGCATTATTTGGGTATTCGTCGACGAAAAAGTTTTTTTTTTCAATCTCAGTCCTTTCAGTTTAAGTTTCTCAGAATTCTTCCGTCGGCAGATGCCTCAATAATGCAGTTGTTTATTAAATTTGTTTGAAAAAATCATAAAATTGATCAAAAAATTATAAATGTTGCTGAAATTGTCATGAAGTTCCCAACTGAAAGGACTGGCACTGAAAAAAAAACGAATTTTTCTGCCGACAAATGCCCTAATAATGCATTTGTTTAAAAAAATCATAAGATTAATAAAAAAGTTATGAATTTTGTTGAAATTATCATAAAGTTCCTAATTAAAAAAAAATTGACATCGAAAAAAACGAATTTTTTTGTCGAAAAAAGCCTGATTAATGCATTTGTTTATTAAATTTGTTTATATATATATATATATATAAACAATTAAAATCCTAAAGGAAATGTTTTTTATTATAGTATTGTTTCCATTCAAATTTCTTGCAATAAAACTTTAAAAAACGTAAAATTATGGATAATCGTAGAAAACATTCTTTCAACAAATGATTTGTCAATAAAATTTTTCTTTGATTTTTTTATAATATTGGAACATCTTGAACTAATGTTACTCTATGAAACTTAGATGATTTCAACAATATTTTTCTGTTAGTGACGAGCACCAGGAACGTCAAATAGAAAAAATGGCCATTTTTTCGTCATATTTGTTTATTTATAAAAAAAAATTGAAAGCCTAATTTAAAAATCAGGCTCGACAACTCTCTTAGAAATCTTATCAAGTTAAAAAAATTTTTTTTTTTGTCTAAATTGGTCAATATTTGTGGACTGTACGTTATTCTTAACGAAAAGTCATTGTTTTCGCACTGTGCACCGTTTTGGTCAAATGTCCACGTTTTGAGACCTACCGAACCCGAAAAACAGGTTTTCGCGAATGTGTCTGTCTGTAGATCTGTAGTCTGTTAGCACAATAACTTTCGAAGGAATTGACAGATTGGATTCGCCTTTGGTATACTTTTTTAGTGTCCTAAACTGAAGGTCAAGTTCATTAGCCAGCCTTTTTAGATAACAATTCAAACAGTGAAAGTATTTTCAAAATCTTTTAGAACAACTTTTTCAGGATTAAAAAATTCTATGTACGGCTATTACAATTTAATGAAGATTTTAAGACAAAAAAAGCTCGCTATGATTTTTGTTTTATTCACGTTAATTCTGAGGCCCATGTTCTTGATCATGCTTGTGTTCAGTTTACTCAACACTCTTTGCAAGTCCTCGATTGATTCTGCCATAACAATTTTGTCATCTGCGAAAGCTAACCCACGTACCCTCACTGTCTCGGGATATACACCTTCTTCGCCGAAAAAAATAACATTAAAAATAAAAAATAATAAAAGTTAACCGGTATCCTCAAAACGTTTAATATAATTCCAACGTTTAAAAATAATAACGATCTTGCTTTCCTTATTCAACTCCACAAGAGATGAGATAAGATACCATTAGAGGAAAACTTTGACGTAGTTTATTCAATTCCCTATATCGACTGTAATTTTCCATATATTGGTACAACAAAACGCCCTTTAAAAACTAGAATCAAAGAACATAAAAATGACGTTTACAAGAAACCCAGCACAAATTCGATTTCAGTAAAATTAAAATCTTAGAAAAGTCTAATTGTTACAAAAAAGAATAATGTTAGAAATGACCCACATAGCTAGCCACCCTGTAAAAAGGAGAGCAATAAAGTGGATTATATGGCATTGAAAAAATTGTACACTTTAATGCCTATAAATCAACACAAATTCCGTTTTTGTCCGAATGTTGATTTAACGGCAATCGAATGCATTGATTGTATTCGATATATCCGGTCGGGAAAAGTATTAAATGGCATTCGACTTATTTGGTAATTCAACAGCATTGAACGGCATTAGTTCCATTCTATGCCTTCGATCGCTGAAGGCATTGCATGGCATTAAACTGATACGGTCATTCAAGTGCATTTAATGGCATTAAATCAACGGCATCACAAAGAAACCACTTTAATGCCATAATTTTTTTGTGTGATTCAATATGATTCGAACGAAAACTGTCTAATGCCATGAAGCGCATTCGGACAAAAACGGAATTTGTTTGGATTTATAGGCATTAAAGTGTACGATTTTTTCAATGCCATATAATATACTTCAATGCTCTCCTTTTCACAGGGCACAAAAATGCGGTTAATCTGAGAACGGATATCCAGAATCTTTCAGTTTTCTATCTGCCACTTCTCCAAAACAATTAATTATAATAGTCACATTAAAGAAAAGTAAACCAAAAAAAGAATGTAGGAAAATAGAAAAATTTCTTCACAGCCGCCCTGTGTCAACAAGAACATATGATTTTTTAAAGATAAAGTATCTCCAGCATCGTAGGTGGTTCTTAGACGTACACAGCAACAGTTCAATACCTAATAAAATTGTTTTATGTCTTTTCTTGGGATAACGAAGCTCCACTGTAAAACAGTCGCGTTTCATCTTTCTCCAAACGTCCTTAAAGCCCTTGAAAATGCAATAAGGGAAAAGTCAGAAACACAAACACATGATGCACCAATGCATGTACCAACCGCACTCTTGGTGACCATGGGAATGTCAGTCACGATGCACTCTTGGTGACCGTGGAAAAAAAAATAAAAAACCTCAGTCTCGAAGCACTCTTGGTAACCGTGGAAAAAATATTTACTTGAAATCATTAAAGACATTGAATCCAATATTTAAAAAATGCCTCAGAATAAAAATGATGAATTTAGATCACAGTGTATGGGTTTATCTAATGATTTTTTAAACAATGATAATCCAAATAAACTTTTGGTTAGAAAAGGAATTGAATGAGGGTTTAATTGAAGCAAAAATTTTCTTAAAAAATCATGCAGAATTAATGATCACAAAATCAGACAAAGGAAGTATTACAGTAGCGATTTATAGGGATGTTTATATTCAAAAAATGTTGCATATCTTTAATGATGAAGATAGTTTTCAATTGATTCCTAATAATCCCACCGAAATGCTTTAAAAAGGGACTTTTGAAATTTTAGACGGAATGAGAACTAATAAATACTTAGGTAATAATATCGAAAGATGTGATATTGATACAACGAGTACTAATCTCTCCTTAGCCTATGGCCTTGTTAAAGCTCACTAAGCTGACTACCCTCTACGACCAGTTATTTCAACAATAGGTTCTCCAACTAAAAAATTGGAAGAATTAGTGAGTCAAATGATTAAAAACTCAATAGAAATCTCAAAAACCTCAATTAAAAATAGTCATGCTTTCTTAAAACTAAGTGACAATGTAATAATACTTTTAGATCACATATTTGTCATTTTTTGGTATCTTCAAATTTTCGATTATTTTTAAATTCTTTTAAAACTTCTTAATAACTCTTAAAATCATTCTAATTTTTCTTAAAACCTTCAATAAATCCTGCAAAAATGAAAAAAAGTCTTTCCAAATGCTTTAAAATCTTCTAATTTTTTTTCGAATTATTTGAAAATCTACATTTTGTTTAAAAATTTAGAAAAATATTTCCAAGTTTCCAATTATTTTTGAATCTCTTCAAAACTTCTAAATAACTTTTAAACTTAATCGAATTTTTTCTAAATTAATAATTGTTTAATTTTTATTTATTCTTTATTTATTCTTCTTCGTGGGTGTGGTGAGCCCAAACTTGTAGTTATTTACTGCAAGAAACTATCCACCTAGAAACACTACCCGAATCGGATAGTGTCACGCCCACCCTGAAAGGGAAATGGCTTAATGGTACACTTACTTTAAAATCTATTTTTGTTTTAAACTCTTTTTAAATATTCTGTAAAAATTAATTTTTCAAACAAAAATCATTAAAAATTTTCCCAGGAATCTTAAGAAAATTTGTTCATTATCTTCGAGCTTTCAAAATCCTCAAATAGCTTCAAAATTTTATTTTTAAATCTTCAAAAATCTACATTTTGGTTTAAATTTTTTGGAATCTTTTCATATGTTATATTATTGGTTAATTTTTTTAAATTTCTAAATATCTTTCAAAATGATTTGAATTTTTCGATAAAATTTTTTTATTCCGCACAGCGTTATAGGCTTCAATAAAAAACTGAATTTGTTATTGTAAAAATTTTGAAAACAAATTTTTCGATAAAATTTTTTTCCCCTCACAGCTTCAATAAAAACAACTAAATTTGTTATTGCAAAAATTTCAATAGCAAAATTAAAAAAAAAGAAATTTTGAGAAAATTTTTCCCCCACGCAGCGTTATTTATTGTTCAATACGAAAAAAATAAAAAATAAACTCTATTACTTTTCTTAAGAATTTTATTATTTAGAAAACAAAACTGCTAATTCCACGGGATGACCTACCTTTGGCGAATTTTCGAATGCCCGAAAACGGTAGATTGTAATATTTACTATTTTTTCTGTTAGAATAATCTTTTATTTCATGTAGGATATTTATTCTCAAGTTTACTATTAAATCTTATTTTTTTTCGGGAATCTAAAAATTCAGCAATTCAGCATTTATCGGAATTTGAAAATTAGGAAATTTTCTAATTCCGGAATATGAAATTTGGGAAATTTGGTTATATTATATTACGGTATTTTTCATTTTTCGGAAAAAAATCGGTTTCGGCAATTATTTTTTCGATATTTTTCCACATTCGCGGCTTTGAAAATTCGACAAAAAATTCAAATCCCATTTAGAATTAAGGCCTGTAGATAATTATGTTCAGTAAATGCCTGACTTTTATAAGCTCGTTTTTTGTGCAGTATAATATGATCGAGTTTAGCTGCCTTTTTTGTGCCTACCGAACCGAATTTCTCACTGGACACTTAGAACATCATAAGTTTCATCAGAATGTCAATAAATACAAGCATTGCATTTTTAGAAGTCACAATGCAAAGTTTCGTCAGAATGTTCACACCAATTTTTCACAAAACTTATCCACGAAAGATGGCAAGTTTATTTGTTGCGTTTCATATTGCATGAACGAAGAAACAAATTATACGGTTTTTATGAAGCATCTGAAAGATCATTTGAGAAGAGGCGAAAATGTTAAATGTCACCTTCCAAGTTGTAAAAAATGTTATGATAACGTTAGCTCGTTCACTTCTCATTTGACGCGAAGTCATAGGAATAATTCGCATCTTACTGTAATTGGGAATAACAGGTAAATACCGACTGCGATCTCGAGAATCAGGGGATTGAAAATCTGTATTCGGGTTGTGAGAATGAAAATCCCGATATTGCTCACTGCGAAGGTGTTATCGATGGAGTAACAAATTGCGAATTTAGTGAAAATGTACGGGAGTTATATTTAATGAATTTAGCACAGATGTTCTTGAAGTTGGAAGCTGAGTTTCTAGTGCCCGCCTCAACTGTACAATTTTTAGTTACACAGTCGCAAAACATTGATTCTTAGAGAAGGAATGTAATTAAAGGTCAATTAAGACAACAGCTTTCAACCATAGAAATTCCAGATTTTCAAGTACAGAATGTTATTGAGGGTTTTTTTAGCAAAGATCCATTTACTGCCTGTAGTTCGATACTACATACAGATTACAAAAGAAAAAAACTGTACAAGGGAAGTTTAGCATATGTAGCTCCAAAGGCTATTTCTTTATATGACAATAAGAAAGAAAAGCACTTTCATTACGTCCCTATAATTGAAACCCTTAAAGCTATGTTCAAGGATAAGTCACTGGAGATTAATTTAGATAGTCGAAGACCAGCAGGGACAGAAGTTCCTAAAGATTGTACTGACGGGAGTGTTTTTCAATCTAACCCAATATTTATTGAAAATCGTACTTCTTTTTGGATAATCCTATATCAAGACGCTTTTGAAGTAGTCTGTCCAATCGGTCCAGCTCGTGTAAAATATAAGTTGATTGCTGTTTACTTAATGCAAGGAACCTACCAGACTACGTTCGAACCCACATTAATACGATTCAGCTTGTCGCTCTGTGTAAGGAAAAACACTTTAATCATGAAAAAGTTTACGGGACCATTGTCAAGGACCTGCTAATAATTGAAAATAAGGGTTGAAGTGTGTTGGGAGGAATGCGAAAGAATTGAGTAAACGTTATTTAAACCAAAATTAATAATTTATTGAGAATGAATAAAAGCTTGGCAGCGCGGGGGTGTGTCACAGATGACTGACCAGCGGGTACTGACCGTTAGAAGATGGTTAGAAGAACGACCCCCAGAATGGGCCTGATGCCCCCTAGTCTGCAGGGTTGCCTGGCAACCCAAAATGCGTAGTAGCCTGACTAATTATATTTTATTTTAAATTCAGATTTAGGTCGTAGATATATTGAAGAATTATAGACTTGATTCCGGAAAAATGTGTATAAATTTATGAATGATTAAATTGACGTAGATTAACAATTATGTGTTCCCTACAAGGATGTTGAAATATCACCAAATAATTTCATTAAGGGGTCAGTTGTTTTCATTTCTAACGACAATTTGGGTAGGCATGCTCTCGGAGGATTTGTAGAAAACTTCAGTACCACGAAGTACTTCTGCAGATACTGTTTGATCACTCGTGGAGAGTTCTGGTCAGAATCAAATCCTTCCATGGCTGAAGGAGGAGAAGAAGAAGAACAAGGAGAAGAAGCTGACGATGATGGTGATGATGATGCAAGTAGTGGCACGCATATTCTGGCAAGCGAAACTGAAGAGGAGGCAGGGATTTCAAAACCGGAAAATGTTTGTCACAAAAATTCTGGTGAAGAAACTATTGCCGAAAATGGATCTGCGGACGATGAAGAAGAACCAGACCAGGATAATGAAAGTACTTCTTCAAAAATCAGTTCTGAAGGAGAGGATGAAAACTCTTCAGAGGTGGAGAGTGGTACTTATGAATCTAATTGCGATTACGTACCCATATCTTACGAGCGTAGGACTGTCGATTCATACAAGGAGTCCCTGAGGAAAAAGAAAATTAAAGAGAAACATTGTGCAGGAGTAAAATTTGACTCCGCATCCAATCGTCTGCGCGGATTTCACGTCAGCAAACCTGGTCTACCGCCCTGTTTTGGTCACGACTTACTAGAAGGAGTCGTGGCTTATGATTTGTATCTCATGATCACGAACTTGGTTTCGAAAGGGTTTTTTTCTTTGTCGTTCCTTAATCAAAGAATTCCATTTTTTCAATATTCCAGCTATGATCAAAGAGACAAGCCAGTCGCAGTAGCTCAGAAAGGGAAGAGAATTGTTGGTGGTGCTTGGCAAATCTTAACTTTGCTTCGTCTTTTTCCTCTTCTTGTGGGTTATAAAATCGATACAGACGATGATGTGTGGATTTGTATTCTGAAACTCACTGAAATAGACGAGCTAGTATGTGCACCGGAAATACATAAGTCGTACATTTCATATTTGAAAATCATTATTGACGAATATCTCAGCACGAAAAAGAGGCTGTTTCCATCTCTCAAACTCCGACTAAAGCATCATTTCTTAACCCATTACCCTGAACTTATGTTGCAATTCGGTCCATTAATAAAGGTTTTCACTCTCCGTTTTGTAAGCAAACATACGTACTTGAAGAGAGTCGTGAGGGTCATTAAAAACTATAAAAATATAACGCACTTCTTATCAGAAAAGCATGAACTCCTTCAAAGCTTGTTGCGTTCTGGTGCCGGGATAAGGTGTGAACTACAATTAAATGATGAGAGTGAGTTTTACATTAATCGCTACTCGGAAGCTCTCCAGCGATCTGTAAATGATGCACATTAAGTATACGAAAACTCACTGAGCGTTCTAGTGCCGTGTTCAGAGGAACCCTCTACAAAAAAGGAAATGTTGTTGCGGTAAGACAAGAGGCTTATCAATACAATGTTCAGATGGGAAGAATAGCCGTCCTATTATGCAATAACGAAGAACGTCTAAACCTTTTGCTTGAAGTCTTGAAGACTACATTCCAGCCGAGGCTTCGACTATACGAACTCGGAAATGTTGTCCGATATGAGTGTCTGCCTATTGGAGATCTACTAGGATATGATTCTCTTTATATTTACAAGCAAGAAGTACAATCTTATGTGAAAATCAAACACGCACTAGCTTTAAGTACGTTATACTAGGATATAGATTCAAATTGAACTTTGTACCAAATACTATGGACCAAAATATTCCAATGTTTTCTAAGAGTTTTCAAAATTTCCTAGTTTCGCGGCCTTGTCACTGTATAATTCGTAATTAGTTTCGTTAGGTTTTCTAAATTTGACCCTTCTAATAAATTCCCTAAATTAAAGAGCAAATGCTTGCATATTATTTTTACAGCACTCAAACCGCGACTGTAATTATTTTATCCTTTAACTATCCATTAGCAATGTGAGTGGTTTGGTACTGTACTCAGTGCAGTGTCATTTTCGTATTTCACATTATAAACTAAATTGTATTTTTCAGCTTAGCTATGCTGATATTTAAAGTTACCTGTCCAGGTGGACAGCAGAGGAGTCTCTTTATTGGTGGGAGCATTGAAGAAATTGTGTCTTCGGCTTGTAACAAATTGGATATCTTATCAAGCGCCTCATGCAAGGTATTTTGATTTTTTTTCACTCTAAAGCGTTATGGCTTGCTCCAAAAATATTTATTAGTTTAACTCCATTTTAAATTCATATTTCAATTATTTAAAACTTTTTCAATCAACTGTTATAAAAAAAAAACCGTTCATGCAGCCCCTGTGAAAACAAGCCCTACAGATTGATATCCTCGGAAATTAAATTTACTGAAGTACGTTGTATTTAATACGCAGATTGTTCTTGAGGAGGATGGTACGGAAGTAGAGGAGTATGAAACTCTGCAAACTTTAGCGGAGATGTACAAGACTGGAGCAGTGTAGCTGACGGTGCTTCCTGATGGTGTGCCGTGTGAACCAGTTCCAAAAAGGGTGCCGCTTAGCAGTATTCGATCAGAACAGCATATAGACGGTGATAATTATTATATGTACTATAAATGTAAAAATCTCTTAATTTACCAGAAAAATTATCAATATTAGTATCAATCAGAAAGCACTTCTAATATCAACATAACTTGTATAATTTAATCGGAAAATGACTTTCTTCACAGCGGAACAAAGAAGAAACATTTCTCCGTCCACTCCCACATCGAGTCGGAATAATGTCAGCCGAGATTTTTCAAGTGCTGCATCGCCAGGCCAAATGAGTCAAATCCCACCTCTTCCGTGGGATACAATAGTCCCAGCAAACTTCGAAGACAGCGCAACAAATCCTGTAGGACTGTCTCTTGAATGGTTTAGGAACATCGCCAACTATATGATGAATGTGTTACACGATACGAGGTTTGGAACTGCAGGTCGAATAGCTCAAATGGTAGTTTCGAAGTTTCCGAAAGCGTTCGAGAATAAGATCTGGGCAGACGAAAGCAATGCATTTTCTGATGGAGCGTGGAAAAAAAACTTCCTGCCATCTATTCGTATTTTGATGACTACAGCAGGAAATACAGGCAGCAAAAAAAATGTACCGAAAATAGCGAGGGAGGTATAAAGTAAATGATCGAAGGTGAAAGATGCCTGCAAACAATTAAAAAGCAACCTTCCAAGAACTCTGGCATTTCTGAAATTGCTACTTCGAGGAAATTGATCTCTTCACTTTGGTCGTAAGTATTTTTCAATTTGTTATTTTTATCTCTGCAGAAACAGTACTTTTGCTATTATATTTATTGTGAAGACCTGAATATTTGACCTGCTGGAAAAGTCGTAAACGCAGAGGGCTAGCTGGCGCCAAGCATAGACGAAATGCGTTGCACAGATTCCTAGAAATACAGGGCTAGTTAAGACCCAATTTCTCCTTGAGGGGTGGAGAGGCCGTAACTCGAGAGCACTTGTTTGGGGTCTTTCGTCCGGAGCGGTTGCCTTGACATTTTCTTCCAAATTTTCCAAAAAAATGCTTATAACTTAAAATTAATATTTTATTTGAAATTGATTGCTACGTGCGTTTTGTAATTGAGACTCTTGAAATATATAGATACTTTAAATTGAAATCCGGAATATTTATTTTTTCTACAGATCAGAAGTGGGATTGCCCACACGCGTTTTATACCGTGACGGTCAGTGTACAGTGAGAATAGAAATTGAGTGAAATACAAATATTTTCTGTGAGGTGTGAGGTGTGTGAATTGTGACAATGGATAGAGGTGAACAATCTAGACGTCGATCACGATCTAGTCGATCGCGTACGCGAAGAGATTCGCGTGAGGATCGCAGGCGAAGAAATCGAAGAAGTGACCGATCTAGGTGCAGAGATCGATCTCGGAGTCGGTCAGCGTACAGTTCCATCTCCAGACGAAATAGTATGAGGAGCAGAGATACAGATATCGCAAGACTTGCGGACGTTTTGACAGGAATCGTCAGTTCGGGTTCAAGGCGACCAAACAACAACCATTTCCTGAATGAAAAATTCTTACCGGAGTTTGATCCAAGGACGAAAAATCTATCAGCATCTGAACGGATAGAGAAAATCAATGATTGTGGTCTGGTGTACGATTGGGATGATAAGGTAAAACTTTATTTGTCTGGGTATAAATTAAGGGGTAACGCTAAACTGTGGTATGATGGGCTGACGCATTCCTTTTTGAACTGGGAATTATTTTCGCATGCACTAATAAAACTATTTCCTGGAGAGGAGAGTTTTGGTCGATTGTTTAATGATACAGCTGCTTACAAAAGTAAGCCCGAACAGGATCTTCAAGAGTATTGTTTTACTAAATTGCGTAAAATTAACAAATTAAAATTAGATATTCCTGAAAATCAAGTAGTCGATCTTATTGCACATGATATTCATGACGAGGCCATTCGAACTGCGATATTAACAGCCAAAATAAGCACGGTCGCGGAACTTAATAAAATGCTAAGTATTTTCCCAACGCCCGGTAAAAACAAAGAAAATAGAGAGAGTAAAGAATCAAAAGGTCTAAATGGTTCGAAAGATTTTAAACCAACCGGTCGAGCAAGCCGCGATGTAAAAACCCTGGTTTGTCACACGTGCAAGAAGCCGGGTCATTTCAAGCGCGATTGTCCAGATGTAGTAGATAAAAAGCCTCGCACTTCTGATACTGATAAATATGGCAAATCTTCTGTACCATGTTCATATTGTAAAAGAACCGGTCATGTAGAAGAAAAATGTTACAAGAAACGCGATGAACAAGGAACAGCAAAAAAAAAATGACTAGAGCTTGCACCTCGGGCGTTAGCGGTCCATCAGGTTGAAATTTCGAAAATCAGGAAACCATATCGCGTATGTATTATAAATGGTATAGAGAAGAATTGCATGATCGATTTAGGAAGCGAATGTTCGTTAATTCAGGAGAAAATTGCTCGTGAAATGCATCTTGAACCTGAAAAGACCGATAACGCTATGGTGGCGTTTAATAATTCAGTAGGTTTGCCAATGGCTCGGTCGAAAATAAGGGTTGAAATAGACGGAATTAAATTTGATACGATGATCTACATTTTGCCAAATGAACAACTTTCGAAAGAAATATTACTAGGGTCTGAAATGCTCGCGGTGCCAGGTGTGAAAGCCATATCTGATGCGTCGGGTATTAAATTTGAAAACAAATCTGAAGTTCACGGGAATCACTTTGAAGTAAATCTTATTACGCGAGAATATCAACCTATTAAAATTGATGACGTAGTATGCGATGGACTTTCACAAGATGATGAAAATCATTTATTAAATTTATTAAATCGTTATCGACAAAATGTTGCTATCAGTATGAATGAGTTAGGTTGCGCTGATGTACCAGGAATGAAAATTGAACTTGATAGTGAAAATCCAGTTGTTTATCCACCGTATCGGATGAGTAGATATGATCGAGACAAAGCAAAAGAAATTATTTCAGAATTAGAAGCCAGCGGAATTATTCGGGAGAGTACATCGCCTTACGCAAGCCCCATATTACTGGTAAAGAAAAAAACGGGAGATTACAGAATGTGTGTCGATTATAGGACACTAAATAAAATAACGAAACGTATGAAATATCCGTTACCAATAATTGACGATGAAATCGATCGCTTAGGCGGGAAGAAGTATTTCGTTTCTCTTGACTTGAAATCTGGATTCCATCAAATCCCTCTTCATCCCGATGCTATCGCGAAAACTGCGTTTGTGACTCCTGACGGTCATTATGAGTATTTACGCGTTGCATTCGGTTTGGTAAATGCACCGGAATATTTTCAGAAAATAATGATTTCAACTTTTCGAGGAACAGATGTTAATATTTACATTGATGATATTCTTTTTGCGATTAACGCGGTTGAAGATGGATTTGATCAACTAGAAAAGGTACTAGAGATATTAAAAAGCAAAAATTTCTCAATAAACATCTCAAAATGCAGGTTCTTTCAAGAGAAAATAGATTATCTAGGCCGGGAAATATCAAAGGAAGGGGTACGCCCTGGGCAACGTAAAGTCGATGCGTTAATGAAGACTGAGTCACCGAAGAATGTAAAGCAAGTACGGCAGTTTCTTGGTGTTGCCGGATTTTTCCGAAAGTTTATAAAAGACTTTGCAAAACGGGTAGCGCCTTTAACTAATTTGTTACGTAAAAATATACCATGGAAATGGGGAAAAGAGCAAGAAAACTCAGTACAAGAAATAAAAGAAATCTTATCATCACGACCGGTTTTATCCATTTTTGATCCATGTCTTAAAACCGAGGTGCATACTGATGCAAGCTCCATCGGGTTAGGAGCTATGTTGATTCAAAAATCTAAAAACATGAATCACGTAGTGGCCTATTACAGTAGAAAAACGTCACCGGAGGAACAAAGATATCATTCTTACGACTTGGAAACTCTCGCAGTGGTAGAGGCGTTAAAAAAGTTTCGGGTGTATGTATTAGGTATCGAGTTTACTGTGGTGTCTGATTGTAGCGCTATCCGAGCGACGGCCCTAAAGAAAGATCTCCTTGCGAGCAGTGATGCCAATGTTGGCGCCTTTTGCTACTGCGCTTGCGTTCGGGCCGCGCACTGATTGGCCGCAGTTGGCGCGCAATTCAAAATTGGAATTAAAAACAATTCTTGTAACTTAAATCAATAATCATTCAAAAATGCACGAGAATGTATATAAATTGTACAATTTCTGATTTTAGACAAGAAAAAAATTTATAACACATATAGTTTTTAGAGAACAGTTTATTTTCTTTGACTTCCGAAGAACAATTTATATTTCACAAAACATTTAATTTCAGAAGTCTAAAATAATAAGCTGTACAATTTATATACATTCTTGTGCATTTTTGAATAATTATTTATTTAAATTACAAGAATTGTTTTTAATTCCAATTTTGAATTGCGCGTCAACTACGGCCAACCAGTGCATGGCCCGAACGCAAGCGCAGTAGCAAAAGGCGCCAACATTGGCATCACTGCTTGCGAGAGTCGCTCGTTGGTGGGTTTATTTACAGGATTTTAAGTTTCGTGTTGTTTATCGACCAGGTACTCAAGTCTCACATGTAGACTATTTTAGTCGAAATCCTATCGAATGTTTGGCTGTTGATATCACTTCATGCGAATGGATAAAGGTCGCTCAGTTGCAGGACGATGACATTAGAATAATCAGGGATATACTCGCATCAGGCGACGTTCAGCCTAATGTAAAACAATACTTTGATCAATATGATTTAAAAAGGGGAGTAGTTTTCCGTAAAACAAAAACAGGGAATAAATGGCTTGTTCCGCGGGCAGCTCGATGGAATATCGTTAAAATGTGCCATGATGATCAAGGTCACTTTGCTTTAGAGAAAACTATTGAAAGAATTAAAGAAAATTATTGGTTCAAGGGAATGCGGAAGTTCGTGTCCAAATATGTAAATGCGTGCTTAAACTGCTTATATTACAAATCTACGGCCGGTAAAAAGCCTGGGTTTTTGCACCCCATAGAAAAGGTAGCCATACCATTCCACACGTTACACTTAGACCACATTGGACCCTTCAAGCGCAGTGTTCACAAAAACACTCAGATTTTAACTATCGTTGATGGATTCACTAAATTTTGTATTATCGAGCCAGTACGGAATACAAAAACTAAATACGTCATTAGGGCTCTACTAACTCTCTTTGCTTTATTCGGAGTACCTACACTGAGAAAAATGGATTATACCCGGTAATAAAAAATATGTTACCGGATATAATCTTGGACTATTAACTATGGGACAGCAATCCAGATTATTAGAACTACAATCTATAGATATTAAGAAATAGATATTACAGGATAATATCTTGGATTATTAAACTTTATAATCTGAGATAATAAAATCTATAATCCAAGATTTTAAAATCTAATATCCATATTAGAATCCTGGTCAATTAGATAACCTCAAATATATATCATCATTTTTGCAAACGTATTTATAAACCTGTACAAAATTTTGATAGACGAGCTCGGAAGTAGAACTGGAAACAAATTTCAATTTTTTAAACACACAATAAGCAGGAAAGTGGCTATCATAAGACTAAAAAGACGAAAGTAAAGGAGGCTAAGTTTCTGCACTTGTACAAGTGGCAGTAATGTGTAATGAAAATAAATATAAACTTACCCATTTTCTAAATCTAAATAACGTGTGATTTAGCACTGATAATCATTTTATAACTTGATTATTACTTGTTTCAATGCGAACGGATGCATATGACATGCGCCACGATGCGACATACCATCTGAGGCTACACACGCCTGGATATTTTAAAATCTGAGATGTTACAATTTAATGCCTGAAGATTATAAAAATTTAACATCGAGAGATTATATTTGGTAACATCTTCATATATTAGAAAAATATTATAGATTATACGCGGTAATATACTTTTATATACGGTGTATTATTCTTTAATTCTATTATCTAGCTCGTATAATCCATTTTTCCCTGTGTACACGAATAATTTCAGATCGTGGAACTGCATTCACCTCGCACACCTTTCACACCTTCTGCAAAGAATATGGTATTAAACACGTATTAAATGCAGTAGCTACCCCACGAGCTAATGGCCAGTGTGAAAGGGTTAACCGAACTGTACTTGACTCTTTGGCAACTACCTGTGCAGGAGAAGCGGAAGACACTTGGGACCAGAATGTGAAGAAGGTTCAGAGTGCTCTAAACAATACCACGAACCGGAGCACACGAAGTACCCCAGCAAAGCTTCTATATGGATTTCAGCCACGCAGTATGGCCGATGCGGCATTATTATCTGCGATTCAAGAAACTTTGGATCAGGTTGATCTTCAGGAAATTCGTGATAAGGCTAAAAGCAATACTGACGAAGAACAAAAGAGGCAGAAGAAATCTTTTGACGCAAAGAGGTTCGAGCCTCCCAAGTACCAAGTAGGTGATGTAGTCATGTTGCAGTCCAAATCAGCACCAGCGACGGGAGACAGCCGGAAACTGAATGCCAAAGCCAAGGGTCCGTTCAAGGTCAGGGTAGTATTGCCGAATGATCGCTACGAGGTCGAGGATCTTCGCGATATGAAAAAGACTCCGGGCCAGAGAACGGTGGCGGCAGTGGACCAGCTAACACCGTGGGTCATCTTTGATGCTACGGCGTAAAACTGGTAAGGCTGTAAAATGTTATCTGGTAATTGCCGGGCTTGTAAACCCTGGGCCGAGTCACAAGTTCTGGCGTTTTCTACTGGTCAATGAAAACGTGGGCTTTACTTGTGGCGTAGGCTGGACCATTTTACAGGATCGCGAGTCGGAAACTGTGGCGTGTTTCCCCTGGTCAGGGTTCACGTGGGCTTTGTTTCTCGGCGGAGGTCCAGACTAACGGTCAGGTTCAGTAGTACGAGGTAAAATATGACGAACGATAGTAGTCGAACTGTACTGGATAATATCCGACGAAAGATAGTACTCGGATTGTACAAGTAGTACTACTGACAGACCGGAAACCCAGAATATTACCCTTCCTATTTTTCCCCTCAATGATAATGAGAGTTGAGACAATGGGCTCCTGAATCAGAATTGATCACTCTGATAATAGGGGAACGATTGGACCACAATCATTGTCAGCTTAGTAAATTAAAACTCTAGTAACACTAATTTTTTGATTCTTTCAGAAGAAAGCAGACATCATATTGTATACGTCGAGGACGACGTAGATTTCAGGAACGGCCGAATGTGAAGACCTAAATATTTGACCTGCTGGAAAAGTCGTAAACGCAGAGGGCTAGCTGGCGCCAAGCATAGACGAAATGCGTTGCACAGATTCCTAGAAATACATGGCTAGTTAAGACCCAATTTCTCCTTGAGGGGTGGAGAGGCCGTAACTCGAGAGCACTTGTTTGGGGTCTTTCGTCCGGAGCGGTTGCCTTGACATTTTCTTCCAAATTTTCCAAAAGAATACTTATAACTTAAAATTAATATTTTATTTGAAATTGATTGCTACGTGCGTTTTGTAATTAAGACTCTTGAAATATATAGATACTTTAAATTGAAATCCGGAATATTTATTTTTTCTACATTATATATCTTTTTAAATTATATAAACATAGAATATAATAGAATATAAACTCTGATATTTTATGCTTATTTTTTTCAGGATCCAAGCGCAATAGAGGAGGAGGTGAAAAAGGCAGAAGATTCCTATCGTGCGATCCTGGTAGTCAAAGGTATGAAAGTTATCTAATTCACCAAAAAAATCTGTGATAGATGACATTTCCCAAATACTCTTTTCACAAAAGTGCTTTTTGTTACAGGAATGTGTGTGTATGATGAGCATAGCCGCTGTGCCATCGTTATAGAGGAGACAGTTATCGCTGAGACGGACAGCGTGCTTGAGGGTGCTCTCCTTCTCCTGCTTAGCCATTATTTTTATGGTTATAATTATGCTGAGAAGAAATCATCATCTTTGGAGTTTATACAGAGATAAATATTTTCCTAGAATAAAGTAAAAATTTTTGTAAATTTAATGCGAGACATTTCAAAATATAATGAACGCACTATTCAATTTAAAATTCAGTTAAGAGAGTTGACCAAGAAACGAATTTTAAAGAACAGAGGCAAGGTGGCTTAATGTCTGCTTTGTAAATTTTAATCAAAATAATTATAAACGTAAATCCAAAAAATTTGAATTTGTTGAGCTTAAGTTTTAAAGATTTAAAAAAAATTTAATGTATTTGAACCTAATATAATGTACAAGGATATTATACTTCAAAAATCATTTTTGTTTTAGGATGCTCCTAAAAATCAATCCTCGCCAGGGAAATAAGAGAGGACGAAAGAAAAAGTATGAGAGAGATGAAGAAACTACCCTAGTCGTCAAATTAATGCAAAAAATAGTGAAATTTCAGCTGTTTACATAATTTATGTCGCGAATGTTATATTTTTTAATTTTGTGATTAATTAATAATTATTTCTTATTAATTTCCGGCCAGCAAGGACATGCCTTGCTTCATCATTTTTAAACAATTGCTTGACTTATTAACTGTGATTATTGTAAATATATCTGCCTGAAATTTAATTATATGAGAAGAAAAATCTATAGACTATTTCAGACAACCAGAAAGACACGGCCGAAAATTCCCTAGTTTTTAGGTGGATCCCGAGCTTTCAGGTAATTTTCCCTACAGTTTTTCAGGAAAAAATCCCTAGTATTTACAAAAATTCCCGAATTTTTTTTGCAATTTGTTGGGCAAAATTCCCCAAAATTTGGGAAAATTCTCCAACTTTTTCCGAAATTTTCCCTACAGTTTGTTAGAAAAAATTCGCTGACATTTACGACAATTCCGGAACTTTTTATAGAATTTTCCCTACAGTTTGTTTCCTAAAATTTGGAAAAATTCCTGAACTTTTTCCAAAATTTTCCCTACCGTTTGTTAGGAAAAATTCCCTAACATTTTGAAAAATTCCCGAACTTTCCGAAATTTTCCCTACGAAATATTAGTTAAAATTCCCTAACATTCAGGAAAATTCCCGAACTTTTCGAAATTTTCCCTACGAAATGTTAGGTAAAATTTCCTAACATTTGGAAAAATTTCCGAACTTTTCACGAAATTTTCCCTACAAAATGTTAGGGAAAATTCCCGAAATGTTAGGGTTATTAGCTTCCCGAACTATTTCGGGAATTTTCCCGAAAAATTTCTTACAGTGTATGTTTTCAAATATCCCTTATACGAAAGAGTTGAAATTGCTATACAAAAACCGTTGGGATTTGATTAACATTAATACCAAAATTCCGAAAAAACAATTTCTTGATGCTATAAAATATGTTTTTCATTCAGTATATTTAAAATTCAATAATAATTTTTATTAGCAAAAGTTTGGAACTCCCATAGGATCAGTTTTGTCTCCTATTTTAGCTGAAATTGTTATGGAGGATTTAGAGAATGAAGTTTTCCAAAAAATTGATTTTAATATCGATTTTTATGCAAGATATGTTGATTATTCAGTACTTAGTGTACGTAAAAATAATGTTAACACTCTTCTTAATGCTTTTAATAGTATACACCCAAGATTAAAATTTACCGTTGAAATTTAAACTGAAGGAAAATAAAATTTTCTTGATTTGACTTTAATTAAAACCGATGAAAGACATATTGTCACTGACTGGCATAGGAAAACTATTTGTTCAGGAAGAACACTTATAGTTTTCTCTCAAATCGCTCTATTCAAAATGTAAACAAATTCTTTTTCGAAACCGTTACCCTTCTTATTTCATTGAAAAAACTGCGCATAACAAAATAAATTATATTAAAAACAAAAACAATGATCAAAATAAACAGAGAAGATTATAATACATTTAATACTGTTGTTCTTCCCTATTTTGGTAAAATCTTGAAGATTTTGAAATAAATGTTGGGAAAATTAGGTTTACATACTATTCATAGAGTTCAGAGAGAGCAGTATCATTGTAAAATTGGGAAAAGATAGATATGAAACGGTAGACAAAAAATGTGTAATTTTCAAAGTTCATTGTAAAGATTGCAATGCAGTTTATATAGGGTAGACACAAAGGGTACTTAGACTTAGAAAAAATGAAGATGAAAATAATTTTCACAAAAGTCCTAGATATCACTCAGTTCTTTCAAGGCATGAAGTTACACATGGTCATGACTTCAATTGGAATGATTAAAATTCTTTATCATCAAAAAAAATCAGAAAAAGAGAGAATTCATGGAGATTTTATTTATAAAGAGAGAAGGTAACAAGGCTATTAATTTAAAAATAAGGGACCTCTCAAGGTATAAAAAAGTTTGGGACAGAGCAATTAATTGGTTAAAGTAATTTTCTTTGACTAGATAATAGAAAGAATTATTCTTTATTCAACAATCAATTTCTCAATAAATATATTTGATTAAATTAAACTTAATCAATTTTTAATTAATACTGATTGCAATATCTTCTATACGAAGAATCTTTGAATTTATAAAAAATAATTTTTTATTGAAAAATTATATTAGGTACGAAAAAAAATTAATAGACAAAAGTTGTTCACCCAAAAAGGTTCTAAAAATTTGTTATGAATCATTTTCAGATAGGACGAGCAGATTTTCTTTTAATCGTAAAAAATAAGATTAAAAGGAAAAATTAAATTTTTGGAAGAACGACACAAGAGACAAAAAAAGGTAATAGGCAAAAGTTGTTCACCCAAAAAGGATCTACAAATTTGTTATCAACTTTTGTTATAAGAATACATTATAAATAAAAAAATTAACTTTTTGGGAAAATGACGCAAGTTACAATATTTTTTTATTTAACAAAATTTGTCGCTTAATTTGTATATACAAATTTTCTTAGAATCACTTTACGCTAGGATGCGTATTTTTAGTATAAATCGTAAAATTAACATTGAAAATAAACAAATTAAATTTATGGAAAAATTACACGAGTTGCAATAAAATGCTTAATAACAAAATTGTTTTTTATGGAATGTGCACTTTTTTTAATTATAAAAACAAGATGATGAAAATATGTCTGTTTTAATGCCAATACATATTATGAATTGTAATAATATACATTTATTGAAATGATTTACATTTGTAGGTTAGCTGAGAATAAAATAGAATGCAAAATAAGGAACTATAATATTAAAGTAGTCATGATAAATAAAATGTGTACTTTATTTTGCAATATCTGAATAAGAAATCCCAGGCCGAGGTACAAAAATCAATGTAATAAAAAATTTGATATAATAGTGTTTTGGACAAAATCGAGTGCGAAGCACGAGATACGTGATGAGAATGTCAGAATTTGTTCGTTAAATCCGAAGGAGCTTTAACAAAAGAGAATTCACAATCGCACAGAGCGCGCTGAGAATGTGACCGCGCGACGGGCAGATTTCTTGAATAAAAAATGATTCATTTTGGATTGAGAATTCATCTTTAGTGTTAAAAAAGTCATTTTTCTCTTTAAAATAGATTTCTGTTGAAAAATCGACTTTTCCGACTAAAAATTCATTGTATTCTAAAAAAGTCGACTTTTTGGTTCGAAGATTCAACTATTTGGTTGATGGCTAAAGTATAATCTTTTTTGTTTGAAAACTGGACCGTTTGGGTGAAAATTCATTTTCTTAGGTTGAAAACGCAACTATTTGGTTAAAAATTCTAATATTCGGTGGAAAATTACATTATGCTATTTAAAATTCAACTATCCTATCTTTGAAAGTTGGTATTCGTCGTTTAGTTACCGTTACCGTTACTTAGTTAACCATGGCATAAGGCGATCTCATCGACGATGGGCGATCTGTGTTTATTTGAACTCGAGATGTTTGTTTTCATAAGAAGCTTAGTGAAAGTATATGCATTTATACTTCGGTATATATACGATTCCTTTCACGCATTTTTTAAAAATAAGGCTTTTAATTAACATTTTAAATATTTTATTCGTATTTTGAAAGATTCATGTTCGATTTAGCGTTTTAATCAAAGTTCATTTATATTTCAAAATGTTTGAAACTTTCGAAATTTTGAGTACCATTTATTTTTTAATTGTGTTTGGATTTTTTATAATAAATTTTGTTAATTTTTTTATTTAAAAACCAACTTTACATTTTTGTTTAACTTTTCAGAAGGACCTTGGCCTTTTTTCAATGAATAGGATAAATTAGTTTAGGGTATCAAGAAAGAATGTATTTCCAATAATTCGTTTCTACGATAGCTTGCAAATATATAATAATTATTAATTATTTTAACAATTTTCATAAACATATTTAGAGTTTGGCTATTTTTCAAGGAATAGATACAGTTTGTTTACAAAGTCAACTACGAATGTCTTTCTGATGAAACTTTTCTATGTTGCTTCGTAAATTTACAATGTATTGTATACCATTAAGCACCCTTTCAGGGTAGGCGTGACACTACCCGATTCGGGTAGTGTTTCTAGGTGGATAGTTTTCTTGTAGTTATAAATAACTACAAGTTTGGGCTCACCACACCCATAATATGCCAACAGCACACAGTATTCTCGAATGGTCACCCATCCAAGTACTAACCGCGCCCAACGCTGCTTAACTTCAGTGATCTGACGAGAACTGGTTTTTTCAGCGTGGCATGGCCGTTGGCAATAATTATTAATAATTGAAACAATTTGCATAAACAAAGAGTTTGGCTATTTTTCAACGAATAGGCTAAATTTCTTTTACAGAATTCACTAAGAATATCCTTTCGATGACTCTTCTGTGAAGCTTTGCAAATCCATCGAATAAGCCCAATTTGTTTACGGAATCACCAATAATGTATTGCCAATAACTCTTTTCTACGATACTTTGCACAGTTACAATAATTATTAATTATTTAAACAGACTTCATAAACATATTCAGAGTTTGGGTATTTTTCAAGGAATAGGGACAATTTGTTTACGGAGTCAACTAAGAATATCTTTCCGATAACTCTTTTCTATGTTGCTTTATAAATTTACAAGAATTATTAATTATTTAAACAATTTTGATCAAAAAATTAAGAGTTTGGCTATTTCTCAACGATTAGGCTCAATTTTTTACAGAATTAAGTAAGAATATCTTTCATATTACTTTTTTCTATAATGATTTGCAAATTCTCAAGAATTATTAATTATTTAAAGAATTTTCATAAACAAATTAAGCGCCCGGTCATTTTTCAACGAATAGGAACAATTAGTTTAGGGAATCAAGAAAGAATGTATTCCCAATAAATATTTTCTACGATACTTTGCAAGTATAAAATAATTATTAATTATCTTAACAATTTTTCTAAAAATATTCAGAGTTTGTCTATTTTTCAAGGAATAGGCAGAATTTGTTTACGGAGTCAACTAGGAATGTCTTTTCGATGACTATTTTATATGCTTCTTTGTAAATTTACAAGAATTATTATTTGTAATATCATTATTTTTAACGAATTGGCTCAATTGGTTTACAGACCCAAAAAGAATGTATCAAAAATAAGTCTTTCCTATGTTACTTTGCAAATTTACAATTATTGTTAATTATTTTAACAATTTTCATACACATATTCAGAGTTTGGCTGTTTTTCAACAAATAGGCTGACTTTGTTCACGAATTCAACTAAGAATATCTTTTCGGTGACTGTTATCTATGTTGCTTTCTAAACTTACAATAATTTTCAATTATTTAAACAATTTTAGTTTAAAAACTGAGAGTTTGGTTATTTTTTAATGAATAGGCTCCATTTTTTATAGAATTAAGTAAGAATATATTGCAGTGACTTTTTGCTATAATGCTCTGCAAATTTCAAAGAATGAATAATTATTTAAACAATTTTGATAAACAAATCAAGAGTTTGGCTATTTTTTTAAAGAATAGGCTCAATTTTTTTACGGACTCAATAAAGAATGTTTTTCAAATACCTCATTCCTATGATACTTTGAAAATTTACAATAATTATTAATTATTTAAACAATTTTCATGAACTCATTCAGAACAATTTGTTTGCGGAGTCAACTAAGATTATCTTTCCGGTGACTCCTTACTATGTTTTGTAAATTTACAAGAATTATTAATTATTCAAACAATTTCGATTACAAAATTTAGAGTCTGTCTATTTTTCAACGAATAGGCTCAATTTTTTACAGAATTATTTATTCTGCATCGTGAGATGGTATCCATGCGAAGCCGTGTGAAAATCAAAATTATTGAAGTAAAAATTAATTTCATGGTATTTTATTGAAATTCATTTCGAAATAAAATAAATACATGCAAATAAATTATTCGCGCGCGGAGCGCGCGTATGAGGCTCTAGTTTGGTTAAAAAGTCATCTTTTTCGGTCGAAATTTGAACTTTTTTGTTGAACATTCGTCTTTCTTTTAATAAAAAATTATTTCTACATGCTTTTCATCTAAATGAAATTTTTCTAAGGCATGTTTTTACACTAGATGGCAAAAAGTGTTGATTTTTATTATTCATAAAAAGCATTTCGAATTTGTACTTTACATTCCATTTTTCAAATAAGCGCGCCATCAACGGCCAATGAGGTTGCTCGTGCGAGGCATGCGCAGTGCGCATGAAAAATCGGCAAACATGTCGAAACTCGAAAGTCAAAAAGAGTGAGTGATCGTGGTAAAAAGGTAAAAACTAAAAACAGTTTATGAGGTTCATTCTGCAAAACTAATCGTAGGTGGCAGCACCGAGCCGAGTACTAGACCCTCTGTCGGTGAGAGACGAAAAAATATGGTGCTAGTTTTACGGTTGCTTATAATTAAATATATGAGGGTAAATAATCTTTAAATATATGTTTAATGCTTACATGCGAAGGTATTTTATACTTTTAGTGGAAATTATACATACAATTGAATATATGGTGAACTATAGTAAACCTAACCTCACTTTGCATGTGACAGTCAGGAAAGGGTTTATCAACCTTTTACGAATTCTATATGATAAATATTGATACAAAAGTTTGAAAAATATATTTTGTTATGTTTACAAGGTATAAATGGCACTTTATACTTATTAACAAAATTTCTTTTGTTGAAATTCGTATCTCATCGACAGAGGGTCTAGTACTCGGCTCGGTGCTGCCACCTACGATTAGTTTTGCAGAATGAACCTCATTGCAAATTGGTAATTAGATTTCTGAATTAAAATGAATTTTTAGGATTTGACAGAACGTATAAGTGTCCTTTATTTATATATAATTGTCGATCAACAGCAACAGCAACCTCTAAACATATACATATTGGGATAACCTCTGAAGATTTTTCTTTGAGAGTAAGCAGAGATCGAAGATGAAATTAATAATTGGTTTTAGTTGAAACATAAAAAAAGATAAACATGCGTGAATTACCGAGAGTAACTCGGTCTTTGCGAGCCTTCACAGATTTGGGACGATCAAGGAAATGTTTACGTCAGGAGCCGAATGACATTTTGGCAAAACGGCAAGAACAGACGGAACTTTTTAAAAGGTAATGTTTTGTATTTTAATTAAATATAACAATAATCTCGATACTTAGAAGCAGACCCCGTAAGTGGAAAAGATTCTTCAGATTTCGGAAGTAATTTATGGGTGGGCCAAGACTTAAATGTGCGGCAAAAAAAGGTTTAAATTATTTTCTAACCTAGAAAATTCAAATTAGTCATTTGTCTTGTAGTTCTATTTCTTTTTTTTTAGTTGCTTCGTCCTGGCGATTACATTTTTAGTTAAAAATTTTATTATTTGATTGCAAATTCAACAGTTTTCATAAAAAGTCAATTCAAAAAGAATTTTTTTTGAAGATTCATAATTTTACTTTAGAATTCATCTTTTTAGTCAAAAATTCATCTCGTTTGAAAGTTTAACTACTTTGTTGAAAACTTATCTTATTTTTTTTGTCAAAAAATTAATTTTTTAATCCGGAAATACAACCATTCCATTTTCAGTTAAAAATTGATTTTTTAAATTGACAATTCAATTACTTGAGTAAAAGTTGAACCACTTTGTTCAAAATTAATTTTTGTTTATTTCAAGGTTCATTTATTCGGTTGAAGTTGAACTACTTTGTTAAAAATTCTTTTTTTTTTGTCGAAGATTAATTATTTTAATTGAAAATTCATCTCTTTGGTTGAAAATTAAATTATTTTGTTAAAAATTCGTCTTTTTGGCAGAAAATTAATATTTACGGGTTGAAAATTCAACTGTTTTTCAGAAAATTAATCTTTTTCGTTGAAAATTCATCTCTTTGGTGAAAATTTAACTGATTTGTTGAAAACTTATTTTTTGTTTGTTGAAAAATTAATTTTTCAATCTGGAAATATAACCATTCCATTTTCGGTTAAAAATTGATTTTTTTTTTAAATTCACAATTCAATTACTTGAGTGAAAGTTGAATCAATTTGTTACAAATTAATTTGTTGTTTGAAGGTTCAATTCTTTGGTTGAAAGTTGAACTACTTTGTTAAAAATTCTTGTATTTTTGGTGAAAATTAAATTATTTTGTTAAAAATTCGTCTTTTTGGCAGAAAATTAATATTTACGTGTTGAAAATTTAACTGTTTTACAGAAAATTCATCTTTTTCGTTGAAAAATTAATCTGTTTGGTTGAAAATTTAACTTCTTATTTGAAGAAATTTTTGTTTTTTTGTTAAAAAATTAATTTTTAATCTGGAAATATAACCATTCCATTTTCGGTTAAAATTGGATTTTTTTTTTAAATTGACAATTCAATTACTTGAGTAAAAGTTGAACTACTTTATTAAAAAATCTTTTTTTTGTTGAAGATTGATTATTTTAATTGACAATTCATCTCTTTGGTTCAAATTAAATTATTTTGTTAAAGATTCGTCTTTTTGGTAGAAAATTAATATTTACGGGTTGAAAATTTAACTACTCTACAGAAAATTCATCTTTTTCGTTGAAAATTCATCTCTTTGGTTGAAAGTTTAACTACTTTGTTGAAAACTTTTCTTATTTTTTTATTTTGTTAAAAAATTAATTTTTTAAATTGGAAATATAACTATTCCATTTTCGGTTGAAAATTGATTTTTTAAATTTAACAATTCAATTACTTGAGTAAAAGTTGAACCATTTTGTTAAAATTAATTTTTTTTTGTTTGAAGGTTCATTTCTTCGTTTGAAAGTTGAACTAATTTATTTAAAAAAAAATTTTTTTTTGCTGAAAATTAAATTGATTTGTTAAAAATTTGTCTTTTTGGCAGAAAATTAATATTTACGGATTGAAAATATAACTGTTTTACAGAAAATTCATCTTTTTCGTTGAAAATTCATCTCGTTGGTTGAAAATTTAACTACTTTGTTCAAAACTTATTTTTTGTTGTTAAAAAATATTAATTTTTTAAACTAGATGTATAACCATTCCATTTTCGGGTGAAAATTGATTTTTTAGAATTAACAATTCAATTACTTGAGTAAAAGTTGAACTACTTTGTTAGAAATTCTTTTTTTCTGTTGAAGATTAATTATTTCAATTGAAAATTCATCTCTTTGTTTGAAAATTAAATTATTTTGTTAAAAATTCGCCTCTTTGGTAGAAAGTTAATATTTACGGGTTGAAAATTTAACTGTTTTATAGAAAATTCATCTTTTTCGTTGAAAATTCATCTCTTTGGTTGAATGTTCAACTACTTTGTTGAAAACTTATCTTTTTTTTTGTTAAAAAATTAATTTTTTAAACTGGAAATATAACTATTCCATTTTCAGTTGAAAAGTGATTTTTTTGTATTTAAAAATTCAATTACTTAAGTAAAAGTTGAATCATTTTGTTAAAAAACAATTTTTTTGAAGGTCCATCCCTTTGGTTGAAAATTTAACTTTTTTGTTGGAAATTAATATTTTCGGGTTGAAAATGCAACTGTTTTACAGAAAATTCGTCTTTTGGCTTGAAAATTCAAGAATTTGGGTGAAATTTCTTTTCTTTCTTTCTTGACTGAAAAATCTTGATTTTTTGAAAATTTCGTCTGGAAATTTAGTTTTTTTTAGTTAAAAATTCAAGTATTTATTTGAAAATTCATGCATTTTGTTGAAACATCAACTATTTTGTTTAAAATTTAATTATTTTGTTAAAAACTCAACTGTTTTTGGTTGAAGTTCAATATTTTTTATTTTCAGATTAGACTATTTGCTTAAAAATTCGTTTTTTTTAAATAAAAAATAATTTTTCATATGAAAATGTAACTTTCCAATTTTTTGTTGAAAATTGATTTTTTTTTTAGTTAAAACTTCGTCTTTATTGGTAGAAAACTAATCTTTTTTGGTTCAATTTCCTCTTTTTTTTGGTCAAAACTGCAACTGTTTGGTTCGAAATCTACTTTTTTGTTGAAAATTCCTATTTTTGGGTTGAAAATGCGACTGTTTCACAGAAAATTCGTCTTTTGGTTTGAAAGTTCAACAATTTGGATCAAAATTCCTTTTTTTCTTCATGGAAAATATATTTATTTCTTGAAGAATTCGTCTTTTTGGTTAGAAAATTTAACTTCTGGGTTGAAAGTTAAACTATTTTGTTAAAAATTCTTTTTTATTTTGTTGAAGACTCATCATTAGATTGAAAATTATATTATTTTGTTGAAAATTCGTCTTTTTGGTATAAAATTAATATCTGCGGGTTAGAAATTTCAATGTTTTGTGGAACATTCGTCTTTTTGGTTGAAAATTGGTCTTTTTTGGCTAAAAGTTGACCTACGTTGTTGAAAATTCATTTTTCTTGGTTTCAGATTCATCTTTTTAGTTAAAAATGCATCATTTTAGTTGAAAATTCATCTCTTTGGTTGCAAATTCAACTATTTATTTGAAAATTCAACCATTTTGTTGAAAGATCGAGTATTTTGTTAAAAAATCACCTTTTTTGGACGAAAATTGAACTGTTTGGTTTAAAATTGATATTTTAAAATTGAAAATTGATCTTTTCTGGTTGAAAATTGGTATTTTTTGGTCGAATTCAACTGTTTTTGATTTAAAATTAAAATATTTTTTGTTGAAATATGAATTATTACAAGCTTCGTTGAGAATTGATTTTTTTTTGTAAAATCAACTACTTGGTTTCAAGTTAAAGTGCTTTGTAAAATATTTATGTTGCTTAAAGATTCATCATTTTAGTTGAAAATTCAACTACTTGGTTGTAAATTAAATTTTTTATTGAAAATGCATATTTTCGGGTGGAAAATTCAACAGTTTGGCAGAAAAGTTAGCTATTTGTTTGAAAAACAACTTTTTTGCTGAAAATTCATATTTTTTGTTAAAAATTAAACTACTTTGATATAAAATGAAACTTTTTGATTAAAAATTGAAATATTTTCTGGAAAATTTAACTATTCTGTTTGGAAATTCATTTTTTTCGGTTGAAAAGTAATTTTTTTATCTGAAAATGTACCTATTTCATTTTTGGTTCGAAATTTTTCCTTCATAAGTTAAATATTCAACTATTATAGCAGAAAATTCTTGAATTTGGTTCAAAATTCGTCTAGTTGGGTAAAAAATTCATCTTGTTTGCTAAAAATTCTTAATTTTGGTTGAGGACTCAACTATTTGGTTAAAAATTCGTCTTCTTCAGTTGAATTCAACCCGTTGAAAATTTGTTTTTTTGTTGTTGAAAATTTAACTATTCAATTTTTGGTTGAAATTTTTTTTTAGTTGAAAATGCAACTATTTCGTTGAAAATTTATCTTTCATGATTGAAAATTCTTCATTTCCGGTTTAAAAGTCAACTGTTTTCTAAAAAAATCGTCTTTTTAGCTTGCAAACTTAAATATATTGTAGAAAATTCCTCGATTTGAATAGGAAATTCACCTATTTGGTTAAGGATTCAATTATTTTGTTTAAAAATTCATCTTTCTTCGTTGAATTCAACTGGTTCATGATTCGTTTTTATTTTTGTTGAAAATAAGTTTTTTAAACTTAAATTTTAACTATTCCTTTTTTGTATGAAAAGTTATCTTTTTTAGTTGAAAATTCATCTATTAGGTTAAAAATTTATCTTTGTAGGTTAAAAATTCAGTTATTTGGTAAGAAATAAACTATTTTCTTGAAAATTTAATTATTTAAAAAAAAATTTAATTATTTAAAAAAAAATTGAACTATCTTGTTAGTCACCTTTTTTAGTCGAAAATTCAACTGTGTTATTAAAAATTTATCCTTTTGGATTAAAAATTCATGTTTTATGGTAGAAAAGTCATCTTTTTTGGTTGAAAATTTATCTCTGTTGGTTGAAAATGAACAATTTTGTCGGAATTTCAACTTTTCGGTTTAAAAATAAAACTGTCTTGGTTAAAAAATTCGATTATTTGGTTGAAAATTATATTTGAACAATTTGACTATTTTGTTAAGAAGTCAGATTTTCAGGTTGAAAATTCAACTGTTTTGTTGAACATTATTCTTTTTTGATAGAAAATTTATCCCTTGGGATTAAAAATTCATCTCTTGGCAAGAAAGTCATCCTTCTTGGTTAAAAATTGATCTTTCTGGTTTGAAAATTCATCTGAATTCTAAAAGATTCGTCTTTTTGGCCTGAAAATTCAAATTTTTAGTAGAAAATTTGTGTCTATTGCTTGAAAGTTCAACTGTTTGGTTGAAAATCAATGTTTTGGATTGAAAATTTAACTATTTGGTTGTAAATTAATATTTCTTGGTCGAAAAATAACTTTTCCTGCAAATTTTTCTTTCGGGTTCAAAAGTCAAATTTTTTCTAAAACATTCAACTTTTTAGCTAGAAAACTCAACTCTTTTTTTGAAAATTCGTCGTTTTGGGTTGAAAATTCCATTATTTTGTTGAAAATTCAATATATTTCGACTTGAAATCTTAGCAATGTACCCCCACATTCATATTATTCAAAGGAAGTTATTTCCTTATTATTCTACTATTTTCTTTTTAAAAACACCGTACTTCCCCTGTCAAGTCTGAAATTATGTTTACAATCATTTACATTATATATTTTTCCTTGGATCTCTAGAATGTTTAATTCTTTTCCAATTTTATATAATAAAGCAATTATTGTTGAATAATTATTATTATAGTCTGGAATTTTTTGTTAAGTTTGAGTAGCTACCCTAAACTAGAAGAATTTCGAAATATATTTAAAAAACAGTAAAATTGTTCCCATATATAAAGCAGGGTCTAAAATTTTCAAAAGTAAATGAAAAATGCAGTATCAGATATCCTGTTGTTGGGCAATAAATTTAATAAATTAAAAATTTAAAAAATCTCTTTGAATCCATTTCACTTCCTAAGGTTCCAAAAACCGGATTCAACAGGAATTCTAGATTCAAATAACGTTTAATTCGTTTGATTTTTTTTCGTTTACTGGTAGGGTTCTGGATTTCTTCAGAATTAAAAAAATTCTTTTATTGCAGAGGTCCCGGTTGGCACGATTTTTTAAATCGGGTACCCGATGATGTTGCATCCTTGCTCAATAAAGTGCATCATTTAACGTCAAAAATATGTGGTAAGAAAAAATACCATCTAATATTTGTTGTTCATATTTATTTAGTAATTTATATGATATAATAAACTTTTAAATATATTGCAGATGATCAAGCATCCGAAGTGATAAACGAAATAACCATTTTTGCTCTTCGTTTGTTGATTCACGAAAGAGCAGCTAGCCAAAAAAGTTTAAAAATTTTACGACAAATACTGGGATCAGTTACGTCTCAGTTTATTGATGAAGTGATGCAGGTAAGAATTGCTTTAATGATTTAATATATTTATTGAAGCATACATAGAGTTCTTAAATGCTCAAGAATTTATGTTGAGCAAATGCTCTCGAGAATATGCTCAGCATTTAAGCTCGAACAGAGCATTTATAGAGCATTAAAGAGAATTTAAAGAATTTATTGTTTAAACAAATATATATCATAATTAATACATATATTTTTACGAAAACATTTAAGAGTGAAATGAACATATACTTTTTTTAAATCACAGAGCTGCTACAGGTCAGGTAATTCCAGAAAGTTGAAAATTAATCTGTTTTGATTGAGGATTTAAACTATTTTGTTGAATATTCATCTTTTTTTATTGAGTTCAACTATTTTTGGTATAAAATTAAAATCCTTTTTGTGGTTGAAGTATAATATATCACGTTTTTCGTTGAGAATTTATCTTTTTTGGTAGAAAATTCAACTACTTAGTTGAAAGTGGAACCACTTTGTTAAAAATTCATTTGTTTGGTTGATGTTTCATCATTTTAGTTAAAACCTCATTCCTTTGTTCAAAATTTAATTCTTTTGCTGACAATAATGTTTTCTAGATGATGGGAGAATATATAACCTTCTTGGTGACTAATTCATCCTTTTGGTTGGAAATTCCTTTAAAAATTCAAATATTTGGTTGAAAATTCATGTACTTTGTTAAAAATTCATCTTATTGGTTGAAAATTGATCTTTTTGGTTGAAAATTAGATTTTTCTTATTTAGAATTAATTTTTTTAACGGAAAATGTAACTGTTCCATTTTTTGTTAAAAATTTATCTTTTCTGATAGAAATGTAATCTTCTTGGTTGAAAATAATACTATTTCGTTAAAAATTTACTTTAATGTTATTGAAAATTAATTTTTTGTACTGAAAATTAAACTATTCTATTTTTGGTTGAAAATTTATCCGTCTTTTTTTTGTTTGTAAAAGAGTACTATCTCATTAGTTGAAATTTCATCTTTTTGGTTAAAAATTAATTTCTTTATTTGAAAATTCGTTTGTTTTTTGTTTGGAAATTTATTTTACTGACTGAAAATTATCCTACTTTATTTTTGGTAGAAAATTGATCTTTTTAGTTTGAAATGCATGTGTTTGGTTGAAAATTAAATTTTTTTTAGTTGAAGATTCATCATTTTAGTTGAAAATTCACTTTAACTATGACATTTTTGGTGGAAAATTTACCTTTTTTGATAGAAATATAATTCCTTTCGTTCAAAAATTATCTGTTAAGCAGAAAATTTAACTACTCTATTTTTTGTTAATATTTCATTTCTTTCATTGAAAAAACACTGTTTAGTTGGAATTTTTTTTTTGTTGATAGAAAATTCCGCTTTTGGGTTGAAAAATCCATTATTTGGACAAAATTTCATATTTTTTGTTGAAAATTCATCATTGTGATTAAAAAATAATTTCTTTGGTTGAAAATTCGTTTCTTTTTAGTTGAAAATTAATTTTTTTAACTGAAGATATAACTATTCCATTTTCGGTTGAAAATTTAATAATTTTGCTGAAAACTTGTTTTTTTTTTAATTTACTTTTCTAACTGCAAATTGAAATATGTATTATAGTTTTGGTTTGTAAATTCATCTTTTTAATTTAATATTTAATTATTTTGTTGAGAATTCATTTTTTTTGTTGAAAATTGATTGTCTTAACTGAAAATTTAATTCTTCTGTTTTTGGTTAAAAAATCTTTTTTTTTTGTCATGAAAAAAAATATATTTTTTGGAAAATTCCTTTTTTTTGGTTGAACCTTTATTTTTCTGACATTTGAACTGTTCTAATCTTGGTTGAAAATTGATGTTTTTTAGATGAATATTCATAAACTTTGTTGAAAATGAGTCTTTTTTGGTAGAAAATTAATCTTTTGGGTTGAAAATTCGTATTTTTGGTTGATGTTTCATCATTTTAGTTAAAACCTTCTTCTTTTGTTCAAAATATAATTCTTTTGTTGACAATGTTTTCTAGATGAGAATTAATTGTTTTAACTGAAAATTTAACTCGTACGTGTTTGGTTCAAAATTTATATTCTAAGTTGAAAATTCAAATATCTGGTTTAAAATTCCTGTATTTTATTGAAAACTCGAATTTTGTGGGAGAATATTTAATATTCTTGGTGACTAATTCATCCTTTTGGTTGGAAATTCCTTCAAAAATTCAAATATTTGGTTGAAAATTCATGTACTTTGTTAAAAATTCATCTTATTGGTTGAAAATTGATCTTTTTGGTTGAAAATGAGATTTTTCTTATTTAGAATTAATTTTTTAAACGGAAAGTGTAACTGTTCCATTTTTTGTCAAAAATTTATCTTTTCTGATAGAAATTAAATCTTGTTGATTGAAAATGATACTATTTCGTTGAAAATTTACTTTAATGTTATTGAAAATTAATTTTTTTTGCTGAAAAGTAAACTATTCTATTTTTGGTTGAAAATTTATCTGATTTCGGTGAAAATTTAATTATTTCTTGAAAAAAAAAAATTTCATCTTTTTGGTTAAAGATTAATTTCTTTGTTTGAAAATTCGTTTGTTTTTTGTTTGGAAATTTATTTTACTGACTGAAAATTATCCTGCTTTATTTTTGGTAGGAAATTGATCATTTTAGTTTTAAATGCATGTGTTTGGTTGAAAATTAATTTTTTTTTGAGTTGAAAATTCACTTTAACTATTACATTTTTGGTGGAAAATTTACCTTTTTCGATAGAAATATAATCTTTTTCGTTAAAAAATTATCTGTTTAGTAGAAAATTTAACTGCTCTATTTTTTGTTAAGAATTCATTTCTTTCATTGAAAATAAAACTGTTTAGTTGAAAATTTTTTTTTTGTTGATAGAAAATTCGTCTTTTGGATTGAAAAATCCACTATTTGGACAAAATTTCATATTTTTAGTTGAAAATTTATTAATTTTGCTGAAAACTCGTTTTTTTAAATTTACTTTTCTAACTGGAAATTGAAATACGTATTATATTTTTGGTTTGTAAATTCATCTTTCTTAGTTTAATATTGAATTATTTTGTTGAGAGTTCATTTTTTTTTTGTTGAAAATTAATTTTCTTAACTAAAAATTTAATTCTTCTGTTTTTGGTAAAAAATCTTTTTTTTTTTGTTATGAAAAAAAATTTTTTTTTTTTTAAAGTTCCTTTTTTTTTGGTTGAACCTCTATTTTTCTGACATTTTAACTGTTCTTATCTTGGTTGAAAATTAATGTTTTTTAAATGAATATTCATAAATTTTGTTGAAAATCCAACTGTTTGGTTAAAAATTCATATTTTTGGTTGACGATTGATCGTTTTAGTCAAAAATGCATTTCTTTGGTTGAAAATTTTTTTGTGGCTTATGTTTCTGCGACATTTCAGGAATATTTTAAGACAGGGTGTTTACCCTAACTGGAAACCCTGGAAAACCTAGAATAGTCAGGGATTTTTTTCAAAAGAGGGCTTCATTTTTTTTAATTGCAATATAAAAGTGAATAACAATAATTCTTAATTTGTAAAAGTAGCTTTATATTACTTTGTTTAAATTTTTTGTTATACATTAGTTTTTTTTTGTTTATAATAAATAAATATTTATTTCAAATTTTATCATTTATAGTCGTAAATTCAAGTATCTGGATAAAAATTCAACTCATGTTGAAAAGTCGTCTTTTTGGTTGAATTCAACTGTTTTTGATTGAAAATTACAATCTTTTGTAGTTAAAATATCAACTGGCCGAATCCATTTCAAATCAGACAGGATTCTACACTTGAAATCGCAGAATCTCTCGGGGACAAAATATTTTTTTCCTCAGTTCTTTTCTCAGTTATGCGTATTTGAATTTTGTGCTTTGTTTTTTAAAAAAAACCCGAATTTTCTTTCCTTAAACCTCTATAACTTTTGACCTAATTGAGATATTTATTATTTTCTTTTTGAGCCTAATAGCGTCCATCGTCTTCTTTCGTATCTTCTTCAGTTGTGTTCTAGTTTTGTTAAAAAATCGTCTCATTTGGTAGAAAATTAATCTTCTTGTTTTGAAAACTCAAGTATGCCAGTTAACTATTTATCACTTTGTTTGAAAATTTATCTTTTTGGTTCAAAATAAAATTACTTCGTTGAAAGATAAACTTTTTTGTTAAAAATACATCTTTTTGGTTTAAAAGTGATCTATTGCAGTTAAAGATTCATCATTTTAATTGAAAATTCATCACTCTGGTTGAAAATTTGTTTTTATTTTTGTGGAAAATTTATCGTTTTAACTGAAAATTTAACTATTCCATTTTTGGTTGAAAACTTATGTTTTTAGTTGAAATTCTACTATTTGGTACTTTAGAGACAAACTCGAGAAATTAATTGTTGTGTTTTTAGTATTATTTAACTATTCAATTAATCGCTTGTACTAATACATTAAAGAATATTTTTTAATACAATTTGTCAAATTTTTCTAAATTAATCATATCAATTGAATCCTTAGAAACTGAAAGAAACTTTTATAATAAACTCGCGAAACTGTATACATATTCCGAATTGATTGTTTAAAAAAATGCGAAATATTTGAATGGCTATGAAAAATTATACCCGGAAAAAACTTGAGATAGCTGGAAAAAACCTGGAATTGTCAGGGAATTATTTTCCAGGATTTGAGTAGACACACAGTTTTTTAAAACTTTCATGTAAACGTTGTTATCCGCACCGTGGATGATTTTAATATGAAAAGTTTGTTTTAACTCTTTCGCAGGTGATAAGTAAAATTAGAGAGAATTTATCTCCAGATGATATAGACTACCTTCTATGTTCTGAAGATGGGAAAGTTTCAGAAGATGAATCAAATATTTTTGGCACGAAAATTCAGTATTACGAAGCCAAACCTTCGTGGCCAGATACTGAAAAACTGCATGATATGTCCACACAAGCTAAGAATGAACACCTGGAAAAGTTTACGATGTCTCTGAAGAATGATGTAACATCCGCTAAAAAAACCGAGGTTTGAACTATATTCTTTGCTCACGGAATTTGCAATTAATTTACTAAAACATACATGACAATTGTCGCTATTTCAGTTTGATAAGGCACGCTTTGCAAGGGGAATGAAAAAATGTTACCAAAAATATTGTGCTGAAATGAGCTATGATGAGTTTGCGACGATGATCACGAACAAGTTGAAGACGTCCGGATCTTCCCTTCAAAATGAACTATTTGATTTGCTAGGCTACGAAAATATAGACTTTATTGAATACATAATCGAGCATCAAAAAACGGTCCTGGCTTATTACATGAATCAAAAAGCAGCAAGAAACTTTAGTAGGATATTATACATTTTTAAGTACATTAAGTCAGGGTATCTAGCGTCCTGAAATTTTATTCATAATTCATTTTATCACGGTGAAAATCACGTCGTTTTGGTTGATAATTCATTCTTTCAGGTTCAAATTCAACTATTTGGTTAAAAGTTCAACTGTTTTGTTGAAAATTAGATTATTTTATTGAAAATTCTTCTTTTTGGTAGAAAATTAGTATCTGTAGGTTGAAAATTCAACTGCTTTGTAGAAAGTTGATCTTCTTGGTTGAAAATTGGTCTTTTTTGTTTAAAAATTTACCTTATTTTTTAAAAATTCGTTTTTTGGGTGCAGATTCATTATTTCAGTAGAAAATTCAACTATTTATTTGAAAATTCATGAATTTTGTAGAAAATTCGTCTTTTGCAGAAAATTAATCTTCTTGGTTGAAAATTCGTCATTTTGGTTGAGAATTCATCTTTGCAGGTTGAAAATTTAACTATTTGATTAAAATTCAACTATTTTGTTGAAGATTCCTTTTTTTTGTAGAAGATTCCAGTATTTGGTTCAAAAATCATTTTGAATTTGGTTTTAATCTAATTTATAGTTCTTAAATTTCAAAAATCATGTATTTTCTATTTGGTTAAAAATTCAACTATTCTATTGAAAATTAAATTATTGCGTTAAAAACTCAACTCAAATTAACTATTCTTTTTTATTTTGTTGAAGATTCATCATTTCAATTGAAAATTATATTATTTTATTGAAAATTCTTCTTTTTGGTAGAAAATTAGTATTTGTAGGTTGAAAATTCAACTGCTTTGTAGAAAATTCGTCTTTTTGATTGAAAATTGGTATTTTTTGGTTAAAAGTTGACCAACGTTGTTAAAAATTCATTTTTTTGGTTGAAGATTCATCATTTTACTTGCAAATTCTAATACTTTGTTGAAAATTCGTCTTTTTTGGTAGAAAATTAATCTTCTTTGTTGAAAATTCGTCGTTTTTGTTGAGAATTCATCTTTTCAGGTTCAAATTCAACTATTTGTTTGAAAGTTCAACTGTTTCGTTGAAAATTATATTATTTTATTGAAAATTCTTTTTTTTTGTAGAAAATTAGTATTTGTAGGTTAAAAATTCAACTGCTTTGCAGAAAATTCACCTTCTTGGTTGAAAATTGGTCTTTTTTTGTTTAAAAGTTTACCTTATTTTTTTATTTTTTTCTTGGGTGCAGATTCATTATTTCAGATGAAAATTCAACTATTTATTTGAAAATTCATGAATTTTGTAGAAAATTAGTCTCTTTTTTGTAGAAAATGAATCTTCTTGGTTGAAAATTCGTCATTTTGGTTGAGAATTCATCTTTGCAGGTTGAAAATTTAACTATTTGATTAAAAATTCAACTATTTTGATGGAAATTAAACTATTTTATTCAAAATTTATCTGTTTCGTAGAAAATTAATATTTGCGGGTTGAAAATTTATCTTTTTTGTAGAAAATTTATCTTTTTTGTAGAAAATTCGTCTTCTTTGTTTAAAAGCTTACCCAATTTTTGCAAAATTCGTTTTTTGGTTGAAGATTCATCATTTTAGTTGAGAATTCAATTACTTTGTTGAAAATTCGTCTTTTTTGGTAAAAAATTATTCTTCATTGTTAAAAATTCGTCGTTTTGGTTGAGAATTCATTATTGCAGGTATTACAATTCGAATATTTGGTTCACAATTCATTTTTTAGGTAGAAAATTACAGTATTTGGTTAAAAAATCAACTATTTACTTTAAAATTTTATTATGTTGTAGAAAATTCCATTGTTTTTGGTTGAAGTTTAATATTTTTTGTTTTAAAATTCGACTATTTAGTTGACAGTTCATCTTTGTATGTTGAAAATCCAACTATTTAGTTAAATATTCAACTATTTGTTGCATTTAATTATTTTGAAAAACTCAACTATTTTTAGTTGAAGTTTAATATTTTTTGTTTTAACATTCGACTACTTGAAATTTAATTTTTTTAGTTAGAAAATTCCAGTAGTTGGTTAAAAAAAAACTATTTTGTTGAAAATTCAATTTTTTGTTGGAAAGTCATCCTTTTGTTTCGAAAATTCAACTGTTTTGTTAAACATTCATTTATTTAGAAAGAAAATACGTCCTTTTGGATTAAAAAGTGACTTTTTTGTTGAAAATTGAACTGTCTTCTAAAAAAATAAATTATTTGGTTCAAAATGCAATGTTTTTTTGGTTGAAGTTTAATCGTTTTTATTTGAAAATTCGATCATTTGATTGAAAATTCAATAATTTGGTTAAAAAGTCAACTATTTTGTTGAAAATTTAATTATTTTACTGAAAATTAAAACTGATCTAGCTTAAAATTCTATAACTCAGTCAAATTTCAACCAATTATAATAAAAAAAGCAAGACGGAATTGAACTCTCTTTGATTATATCAACAGCAAAAAATTATTGAATTTAAAAGCACATAATTAAATTGTTGTTAAAGTTGAAATAATGAGAATCTTCGAAATATTTCCGATTGTAGCGTCGTGATTTTTCACCGTGATAAAATAAACAATCACCAAAAACCGGGTTTTTGACTATAAAATCAGATTTTTGAGGTGTGTGCATCATTTTTTTTGTCCCTGAAAACCTGGGAAAGTCCTGGATTTTTTTTTTAAGAAACGCTACATACCCTGATTAAGTTCTATAAACCTAACAATAATTTAACAATAATATTGAAACTAACAATAATTCTCTTTCAGATAATGAGCAACCTCAATTAGCATGTCAAGTAATTGTGCAATCGGAGAAAGAAAAGCAGTTGATGAAACAGGTGCGAAAGGAAGAAAAGAAATTGCAAAAGGTAGCTGGTAAATTGGATGGACTGAATGACGGTGATGAAGAAGTTTTCGATCCGATTGAGCTTCGTCTGAGACGACAGGAGGCTCTAACAGCTATGCGTGCCCCAATTTTTCCGCCTCCCAAAAAGTACTATGGAAATCAGATTGTCCGTGAAAAATTTCCATTTGTTTTCGATTCAAAGCTGACCTCGACATGTTGTGCAGGTACTTATTGACAACGTTTAATTGATACTGAACTTAATATATTTTTTATTTTTAATCTGAGGCGGATTATCTGTACAAGACATTTTTTCGAAAATCGTTATAGATCCTAGACCTAGAGACATAAACTGGGTCTTTTGGCAATTTAATTTTGTAAGAAGATTTATCACAGCAATTAAGCAGTAAACATGATAATATGAAAAGAGTGACCCAAACTCGAAGGTTAGAAGATATGGTCATATCTTCAAGTAAATGATATAGTTTAACCGTTAAACTATTAAAGGCTTGACAAATACGTTTACAAGCCTCGGACTCACCACACTATTGACACTATTTGACACTTTTTTAAAGCTATGACACTATTTTGCTAGTATTTCGAAAAAAATTACATGAAAAACACTTTTTTCAACTAAAACAGGCGAATTTTTAACCAAGAAAGATTCTTCAGTCAATAAAGAAAAAAATGTCATCAAAAATGTTGAATTTTCAAGCAAAAAGATGAATTCTCAAGAAAATACATCCAATTTTTAACGAAATAGTTCATTTTTAAACCACGAAGATTAATTTTCTACCAGAAAAAAAGAATTTTCAACAAAATATAGAAATTTTTAACCAAAAGGATGAATTTTCAATCAAGAAAATAAATTTTCCACCCAAAAAAAAGAATTCTCAAGAAAATACGTCAATTATTAAATAAATAGTTAATTTTTCAATCAAGGAGAATAATTTTCTACCAGGAAAGAAGAATTTTCAACAAAATACATAAATTTTTATCCAAAAAGATGAATTTTTGATCAAGAAAATTAATTTTCTACCCAAAAAGATGAATTCTCAAGAAAATACATCAATTATTAACCAAATAGTTAATTTTTAAACCAAGGAGATTAATTTTCTACCAGAAAAAAAGAATTTTCAACAAAATACATACATTTTTAATCAAAAAGTTGAAAACTAAGAATATGAATTTTCTACCAGAAAGGAATTTTTAACAAAATACATACATTTTTAACCAAATAGTTGAATTTTAAACCAGGAAGATTAATTTTCTACCATAAAAGAAGGATTTTTAACAAAACACATACATTTTTAACCAAATAGTTGAATTTTCAACCAAGAATGATTTTTCAGTCAATATAGGACAAAAATCATCAAAATTTTTGAATTTTTAAGCTAAAACATGAGCTTTCAACAAAGCAGTTAAATGTTCAACCAAAATGATGAATTTTCAATAAAGAAGATTATTATTATTATTATTAGTTCTGGGTTGAGACCTTAGCAGCCCC
>CAKNYM010034467.1:0-61429 GCA_932195095.1 Andricus curvator
GCTGAGAAGGTTACCAACCTTCAGCAGCGTTGTATTCGATAGGAGTTAATATGTGCCCAAAGCCGAATCCTGGCCTATCTCTAAAACAGGAGCCAATAAGTCTTTTTTTTTTTTTTTTTTTTAATTTGAAAAAGAGTTATATATAGATATAGATGAAATTTGTTCCTGGTTGAAATATTAAAATAGTTATAATAATTGAACTGCAATATTATGATTTAAATCCTTAAAAATCCCAAAAGCACTGAAATTAATATTTAGAAGAAGAAAATTTCCAATAACGTCGCAATAGAAGTTAAGAGTTCGGAATAATGAGTGATTTAGAAAGATTTTTTAGGGATAATCTCGGATAAGTTAAAGAAACCTCTGAAATACCGTAATTTCCCTGATTTATCGCGTGGAAATTCTTTGAAAAGGGATCAGAAAATTATTACAAAAAGTCATAAAAAAAAACCATAAAATCAATTCCTGTAATTTGTCAAAAAGAAGCCCTACCCCAACATGTCAGGATTTTCAAGAAAGAAAAGATTTGGAATTTCTTTCAAACCATTAAAATCAATTGGAAATTCCTTCGCATACCTAATTCTTTCAAATTCGATAAAGAGCCATATATAAACATATATGTCAAATTTTCTCCTGCTTGAAATATTGAAATACTTATAACAATTGAACTGAAATATCACAAGTTTAAGGGAAACTTAAAATGCATTTAGGAATCTTTGAAAACAGCGCGTCAAGTGAAACATCATCAGTTTAATTTTTGAGTTTTTAACCGCTTTGAAGTATCATTAGAGTTTACGACCCCCCCCCCCCCCCATTAAACCCACATGAGGCACGATAGTCTAAAATTTTTATCAAGAAATTTCATCATTATTTGAAGCTTTGAGCTTTAAAAATTTTGTTTCAGTAAAATTAATACAAATTGATCTAAGAAAAAAAGAACTTATCTTTAAAAATATTCTCCAGGCTCTCTTCTACTCCCTGTCCAATTTCAGGTTACACTTGAGGTTATACTTTGTGGAAAATTTTTAAATTTTATATTTGATATTTGGTTTCTTCCCTTATTCTCGAAAAACACGACTGGTTTCCTGAGACAGTTGAGACGAACCATTTCAATTTTAATTGCAAAATTAAAACTTATGAAAGGGAAAATACTGAAAAAATACTGAGGTATCGATTTCAGATAGTTTAATTGTTATCTATTTTTATTTTTAGCAATTTTTTTGAAATTTTCCATTCAAATATTTTTCAAATTTTAATTTTTAAAATCTTCAACTAAAACTTGGAGAATTTTGAAATATTACATTGAAAATTGAAAAATTAAAAAAAAAAGAATACAAAACAAGATTGCTAGATATGAATCCAATGATTAAAATTGCATAATTTTAAGATTTTCAATTAGAAATTGTTTTTTTTAAGTTGAGTTTGAAACTTTCAATATTTTGGAACATTTTAAAATAAAAAGTAGTTCAATTTTTTATACCTGGTTCTAAAATCTTTTCATCTATAAGGTTTGAATTTGACAAATTATTGTTTTAAATTTTCGATTCGATATTCTACTATTTTGAAGAATTCGAAAAACTAGACAATTTTGCATGTTTAAAATTAAAAGCAACAAATTTAGATTTTAAAGCTAAATTCATTTCATTTAAAACTGATTAAAATTAAAAACCAAACAAATTAGAATATTTAAATCTTAACTTATTTTTAAAACTGACTATCAAGGCATTCATTATGAAATTTTACAATTTCGACATATTTAAAAGAGAAATTGTCCTGATATTTTCAATATTTGAATTTAAAACTACAACATCGTGAGATTCAATTAAGAAACTAAAATTGGCAAAAAAATTGTTTCTTCTCGGTTTTAACGTCTATTTATAAAATAAAATGAATTAAAAAAAAAAAATTTCACAACCTTTTGAACACGTAAACACTTTTTTAAATTCATAAATAATTTTTAATATTTCTCTTATGATATATAATTTTACGGAACTTACAAATTTTATTTTATAAATTGAAAATATAGTTATCATGTGTAAAATTATCTGATCATATTTCATATACAAACAACAAATTTTAAACTTATATCATCAGAACATGAAGTGAAATATGCCTTTGGTTTATTTGATATACATCTTAAATTTAAATTTTGTAACAAATTCTTCAATTATTATGTAAAATATAACAGTAAAGAAGATTACTTTACATCTTAAAATTTATTTTGATTAAATTCAGATTTGTCTATATTTAATCAAAATTAGACTTATTTTAAGTCCTCATTACCTGAATTTCAGAATTGAGACTTAAATTCAGACAAATTTGATTGAATTTAATCCAAACCAATTTTGAATTGTCACCATTTAAGTTTTGCTTTTTCTGTGATGCATATAAATACAAAAAATGAGTATTTATTAAACATTTTGGTACCCCCCCCCCCAATTGCATGTGGCACTGAAGCTGACCCCCTCCTATTTTTAAATACGATTTTTTTTATTTGAGAACATTTATATAATTGAAAGATTAAATTAGACGGCAGATAACCTTAATAGATTAGGAGTCATCCATAAATTCTTTTCCCCTTTTTCAAAGAATCCTCATTCTTTTTCCTGGTTTCAAGAAACTTCCCATTTTTCTCGTTTTTTCGCTAAAACGTGTTTTTGGTGAAAAGGCCTTTTTTTGTTTAAAAAGTCTACTTTCATATTTTTAGTTCGGAATTCATCTCGCTTGGTTTAAAATTCTACTATATGATTGAAAATTAACATTTTAACATTTAACATTTTTTAACATTTTTTTCACTGAAAATCTTACTTCCATTTTCGGTTGAAAATGCAGCTATTTTGTAAAAAATTCGTGTTTCCGGCTTAAAACATCTACAATTTAGTAGAAAATTGAACAATTTGGTTGAAAATTAAATTCTTTATTAAAAATTTATATTTTTGGCTGAAACTTAAACTACTTTGGTAGTAAAATGAACTATTTGGTAAAAATTACGCTATTTATTTAAAAAATTATACTCTTTTGTTGGAAATTATTATTTTTTGGTTAAAAATTAACTTTTCATCCAAAAAGATATCTATTTCATTTTTGGATTCAACTACTTTGTCAAAAATTCGTATTTTTTCGTTAAATTCAACTGGTTGATAATTCTTTTTTTTTGCTTGAAAATTAACTTTCTTGTTGAAAATTCTATTTTTCTTTGAATTCAACTGGTAAATAATACGTTTTTGTTTTCTTATTGGAAACTAAGTTTTTCAACTGCGAATTGAACTCATCCTTTTGTGGTTGAAAATTCAACTTTTTTGGTAAAAAATTCAGCCATTTGGTAAAAAATTCAGCTATTTTGTTGAAAGTTTAATTATTTTGTTGAAAAGTCAACTTCACTCAACTACACTCAGCTCCCGATATAAGACCGGGTTCGGGCATATGGCTTGCCTTGGCCTTGATCCTAAATCGGGGGAATCTAAACGTAAGCATGCAGGGCAACGTGAATCATTTCTGCTGTATTTGGACGCATGACGCAACCTGACGCAACTAACGCGCTCAGAGTGCGGCCCTCGAGCTGTTTGTTACGCATGACTGAGCACATACTCTCTTTCGCCCCCGCGGCTCCTCACTTCACGAAACTGCGAAGGTCATGAGTTCAAGGGATATCGTAAACCGGGGATTCTTATATTCTTATATTCAACGGTTTTGTTAAAAATTCGTCCTTTTGGATTGAAAATGCATCTTTCATGGTAAAAAGATCACCTTTCTTGGTTAAAAATTCATCTCTCTTGGATAAGAATTAACTTTCTTGTCAAAAATTCAAATTTTTTGTCAAAAATTCAACTTTTTGGGTTAAAAATTCAATTTAAAAAAAAAATTCGTCACTTTTTGGTTGAAAAATCAACTTTTAGGTTGAAAATGAAACTACTAAATTTTTTGGTGTCGCTAATATTGGCATTTATTAATGTATCGACACGAAATTAACATTTATTTCTTATCATATGTAGAAGTATCGGGCATACCCCTCCCCCCTCTTTAGAGTTTAGCGTAATATGTGGACGACCCCAAAACGTAATAAATAAAATAAATAAAATGACCTGAAAAAGGGTTTTTAATAAAAAGAGGGGATTAATACAAAAATTAGTCAAAGTAGGCGGCATGTGCATACAAGAAGGGGTTCCGTAGCCTATTACGTAGTTTAAATCTCCACTTCTCATCCCCTTTCCCCTATCCACCGTTTTTATCCCTTCTTTTACCTCATCGCGTCTTGAATCTAGTCTCATCTAGATTCTCTTCTGAAATCTTGTCTCAAGTCAAATCTCGAATCCTGTCTCGAATCACGCCTCATCTCGAATCCTGTCTCGAATCTAGTTTAGTATCAAGTCTTGTCTCGAATCCCACCTCAAGTCTCGTATAGAATCTCGTCTCAAGTCACATCTCGAATCCTGTCTCGAATCACGCTTCGTCTCTAATACTGTCTCGAATCTCGCCTCGTCTCAAATCTTGTCTCGAATCCCGCGTCAAGTCTCGTATAGGACCATGTCTCAAATTTCGTCTAGAGTCTTATGTTAAATATCGTGTCAAGTCTCGTCTCGAGTTTCGTCTTGAGTCTCATTTCGAATATCGACTTGAGTTTCATCTCGAATATCATGTAGATTCTCGTCCGAAATCTCGTCTCAAGTCTCATCTCGAATCCTGTCTCGAATCACGCCTCGTCTCGGATCCTGTTTTGAATCTAGCCTCGTTTCAAGTCTTGTCTCGAATCCCGTCTCACGTCTCGTATAGGACCTCGTCTCAAATCTCGTCTAGAGTCTTATGTTAAATATCGTCTCAAGTCTCGTCTTGAGTCTCATTTCGAATCTCATCTCAAGTCTCATTTCGAATCTCGTCTCAAGTCTCGTATAGACTCTCGTCTCAAGTCTCATGTCGAATTCTGTCTCGAATCACGCCTCGTCTCGAATGCTATCTCGAATCTCGCCTCGTCTCATCTTGTCTCGAATCCAGCCTCAAGTCTCGTATAAGACCTCGTCTCAAATCTCGTCTAGAGTCTTATGTTGAATATATTCTCAAGTCTCGTCTCGAGTTTCGTCTTGAGTCTCATTTCAAATGTCGTCTTGAGTTTCATTTCGAATATCATCTCGAGTCTCGTTTCGAGTCTCGTCTCGAATGTCATTTCGAATCTCGTCTCGAGTCTCGAATAGAATCTGGTCTCAAGTCTCATCTAGACATAATGTGAGGAAAGCTGTGTAGATATTTTGCCTCGTAAAAAGCAAAACTTCAGTCGATTTATGTTCGTCCGTATTTATAGCTTCGTAAATCTGGGTATCGATATCGATTAATGTTCGCCTTTCGCTGCCTGAGACGAAGTTACAGTACTCTCTAAAATAGTTCACGTGAGAATGTCTCAACTACTTCCCTGGGTTTATATATTTGCCAACTTTTTTTTTCTTTCCTTCAATCGAGAATAAATGGATGACACGCAATTATCTTGTCAGGAACACGTTTCCCCTAATAGAGGTTCATTCGAGCGGGCACTCAAGAAAACTCAATTTAGGGAGATCTCCCAATTCTTTTCTCATCGCCCTGTATGGATTAGATCGATAATTGATAGGTTAAAGTTAAATATTTATTCATGCCAATCCAGGTGGAAAAAAACCTTTTCAATTTCTACGATAATTTATAACTAATCTTGTAATATTTTTAACATATAATCTTTTATAAATAGAATAAAACAATTTTAAATTTAAATGTATACATTTTTAACTTATTATTTTCAGGCTCAGAAATTAACTATCCAAAAGTGACTGATGTTCTTTTGAATTTAAAATAATTAAAAAAATATTCGATAAAGTGTATAAGAATTCCAGGTGAATTTGAACGAACTCAGGATGAATTCACGAAACTTTAAAACAATTCAAGACAATTCAAATTAATTCAGAATATTTAAAAAAATCCAAAAAATTCCATTGTTTTCAGTAAAATTTGAGTGATTATAGAGGAATTTAAGGGTAATGAGAAGAATGCAATGAAATTCATAAAAATTCAAGGTGAATTAAAAAAAATTCAAATAAATTAAAAACACTTAAAAAATATGAAAAAATTAATTCAATTTAGTAAACTTGGATTGAATTTTAGAATTATTTAATATATTTCAAAAAATTTGGATGAAATGTCTAAGAATCTAAAGTGAGTTTAAAATACTTCAGGATGAATTAAGCCAAAACTAACAAAAATTCAAAAAAATCCATTGAATTAAGAATTAAATAAATTTAAAAAATGCAAGTGAATTCAAAAAATTAAAGAGAATGCCAAAGAATTAAAAAGAATTCAGGGTGAATTAATAAGGATTCAGAGTGAATTCCAAATGAATTCAGGGTGAATTACATAAAATATTTGAAAATCTCTTCAAATCCAATTCTATAAAATCCCGTGAAATTCAATGAAATCGCATATTTGCTCAAATCCTGGGAAATGTATTAAAATATTTTAAGAGCTTTTTAAATTCCTTAAAATCACTGAAATCCTCGAAAATCTTATAAAATTCTTTGGAATCTTTTAAAATATCTTAAAACCCTATGTGTCCTGTAAAATCGTTCCATATCTTCCGAAATAGCAGGAAATTCTTTAAAAACCCCATGAAAATTTCTTAAATCCTTCAAAAACATTAGAATCCTTGAAAATCCTTTAAAATTTTTTAATCTGTTGAAAACGTCTTGGAATCTTTTAAAATGCCCTAAAATATTTAAAATCATTTTTAATATTTTGAAATCCCATGAAATTACTAAAATCAAATAAAAATTCCTCGGAATCTTTTAAAATACCCTTAAGTATATCAAAACCTTCAATATCTTTTAAAATCCCTCAATATTTTTTAAACCTCTTCGAAATTCCATGGAATTTGTAAGAAAACCTTCGAATATTTAAAATCCTTTGATAGTTTTTAATAGCTCTTGACAATTCCTTTGAATTTTGAAAAATACTTTTTTTTTAATCCATTAAAATTCTTCTAAATTCCTTCAAATCATTTAAATTAATTGAAAATTCCTTGAAATATTTTAGAATATTCTAAAATCTTTAAAATTCTTTAAAATCATTGGAAATATTTCAAATCCTATAAAAATCCCAAAATAGTTGTGAATAAATTCTTTGAAATACACTAAAATATCATAAAATCCCGTGAAATTACATGAAATCTGATACTTCCGAAAATTCTGGAAAATTGATAAAAATATTTGGAGAGCTTTTAGAATCCCATAAATTCTCTGAAATCCTCGAAAATCCCTTAAAATTTTTTAGAATATCTTAAAACCTTATAGGTTCTCCAAAATCGTTTCATGTCTTCCGAAAATCCAGGAAATTCTTCAAAACCCCATGAAATTTTTTTTAAATCCCTAAAATATTTAAAATCCCTCAACATTTTTAAATACAATAAAATCTGTCCAAACCTTTGAAAGCACTTAAAATTATTCAAATTCATTGAAAAAAAATTAAATAATTGAAATTGTTTGAAATTTTGTAAAATTCTCGAAAATTCCTTGGAATTTTAAAAATACTCTCAAATATTTAAAATCGTTTGAAATTATTTGAAATCCCGTGAAATTTTTTAAAACTTTTGAAAATTCCTTTGTATTTTTAAAAATACCCTGAAATCTTTAAAATTCTTTGAAATCCCTTCAAATTATTGAAATCAATTGAAAATTCCTTGGAACCTTTTAAAATATCCTAAAATCTGTAAAATTCTCAAAAATCTTTAAAAATGCTTTGAAATATTTAGAAATTTGTGAATTCCTATGAAATTCCTCAATTCTTGTGAAAAAATTCCTCGAAAATACACAATAATATAAAATCTTGTGAAATAAAATAAAATTTGATGATATTTCCTAAAATTCTGGAAAATGTATTGAAACTTTTTTTGAATTTAAATTCTTTAAAATCCCTTAAAATCATTTCAATCCTCGGAAACCTGATAAATTCCTTTGGGATCTTTTAAGATATCTTAAGACCTTATAGGTCCTATAAAATCGTTCTACATCTTGCAAAATTCTACGAAATTCTTTAAAACCCTATGCAATTTTTTTAAATCCCTCAAAATCATTCAAATCCTTGGATATTCCTTGAAATTTTTTTAATCTCTTGAAAATTTCTTGGAATATTTTAAAGTGGCCTAAAATATTTTGAATCCTTTAAAATCTTTTGAAATTTATTGAAACTTTTTAATGATTTTGAAAATGTTTATTGATTTGAAAAATACCCTAAAATATTTAAAATCCTTCGAAATAATTTTAAATCTCTTGACATTTTTTAGAGTTATTGAAAATTTCTCAGGATTTTAAAAAATACCCGCAAATATTAAAAATCCTTTGAAATAATTTGAAATAAATTGAAGTTTTTTGAAACTCCTAAAAATTACTTGGAATTTTTAAAAATACACTAAAATATTTCAAATCCTTTGGAAGCACTTCAAATTATTGGAATCAATTGAAAATTCCTTGGAATCTTTCAAAATACCCTAAGATATTTAAAATTCTTTAAAATCTTTTGAAATCCCTTTACATTTTTTAGAGCTCTTGCAAATTACTTTGCATTTTCAAAAATACACTAAAATCTTTTAAAAAATAAAAAATTTTCAAATGCCTTGAAATATTTGAAAAAAGTGGAAATCCTGCAAAATCCCTTAATTCCTGTGGATAAATTCTTTCAAATACACTGAAGTATTATAAATTCCCGTGAAATTTCATGAAACCTGATATTTCCTGAAATGCTGAAAAATTTATTAAAATACCTTGAGAGCTTTTAAAATCCCTTAGAAATATATTCCATATCTTTGGATATTGAAGGAAATTCTTTAAAACCCCATAACAATTTGTTTAAATCCCTTAAAATTATTAACATCCTTGAATATTCCTTGAACATTTTCAAATCTTTTCAAAATGTCTCGGAATCTTTTAAAATACCCTAAAATCTCTAAAATCCTTTGAAATTCCTTCAAATTTTTGAAATGGTTGAAATCTTTTGAAATCCCTTGAAACTTTTTAAAGCTCTTAAAAATCCTTTGGAATTTTTTAAATACCATAAAATCTTTGAAATCCCTTCAAATTATTGAAATATATTGAAAATTTCTTGGATATCATTTAAAATATCATAAAATATTGAAAATTATTTAAAATATTTTGAAATCCCTTAAAACTTTTTAAAGCTCTTGAGAATTCCATGGGATTAAAAAAAATACCCTATATATTTTAAATGGATTAATTTATTTTAATAGAAGTGACTAAGGTGATATTTTTATTTTGAAAAGTGACCAAAAGGTGATTTGAGAAAAAATGGCTAAACCTAAAAGTAAAAAAAAAACTAAAGTGTGGCAGCCCTGATTATTTTTTGGCAATTCCTAAAAGTGCTTTTTACAAAAATTCCCTGACCTTTTCTATTTTTTTTTCAAAATCTCTGACTTTCCCTAAATTCCTAATTCCCAGGTTTATCCTGACCTGCGGCCACCTCGATATAACGATAGTTTGATCGAATTAAGGATGAACATTGAAATTCGATTCAGTATTCAAAAAATTATATTAATGTGCACTCAACTCTGGAGATAAGCACGGTTTCGGGCAAATTTCCTAATATGACGCAATATACGCGCGTAAGTACTCGCGCACTGCGTCTTTTTCCCTAGGCTGCTGGTGTTTCACGCATGGGTGAGCAGTTAGTAAGCACCGCCTCCCTTTTTCCGCATATCGCCATATTCCGAGGCCACACGAGGCCAGCAGATCTAGGAATAGCATATGTTGAGGGTGCTTATCTCGAGAGTTGAGTGTATTATAACTCACGGTATAAGCCTTTGGATAATAATGAAAATCGACTCACCTGAAACATAGAAAAAAGGGTAAATGTTAGTATTTCATATTTTTTCTCTATAATTCGATGATTTTAATTTATACTTTAAATTTGTTTCAAACATTAAACTTTACTTCGGATTTTAAAAAACCTTCTTTTCTACACACGCTTTGATGAAAAAAATTTCCAGCTTGATAACGTTCAATTTTTCAGAAGAATTTTTACACAAGTTCATTTTGTTATTCTATTAAAAAAGAAACAGTTATATTTAGATATAAATTGTACTACTTTATATATTTCAGTAATATTAAAAGCTAAAAATCATTTGCGAGAATTTCTATTTTTAAATGTTCAAGAAGCTTACTGCACATGCATTTCTCATTACTGGGGGATATACAATCCCTCAGGGGATTAATAACTATAGTTCTGCATGCAATAGTTCAGTCTGTAATTCTAGCTTCGCGAAAAATCTATTTTTGAAAAAATATTTTTAACTAAAAATAGATTTGTTGTTTTTATCTTTAAAAAATTAATATTAATTTAATTCCTAATCTATTTATATTAGAGGCCATCCATAAATTACGTAACAACATTTTGGGGGGAAGGGGGAGGAAATATGTTACGATCTGTTTCATAAGAAGAGTGGTGGGGAAAAATCGATACTGTTACGTGATATTTTTAACAAATCAACCCCATAGGAAATCCATGTATTCAAAATAATAGTATAATGTTAAAGTTTAGTAATTATTGTAATAAAGTTATAAACAATATCGGTATAATTAGAATAGCAGTTTGATTTTTTCCATCCTTCTGCAGAAAAATATCTATAAAAACAAAGTTTTTTGCACAATTTTTGACATTACTGGGGGAGCGTCGTGCAGGTTGGGAAACTGTATAGGTTGGGACAGCGCATTTTTCTACATTTGTTTGCACTAGAGCCATCTGTTATTACTGTCACATATTAGTGTTACTATTAATTATTAAAAAAAATTTAGTTTATCGGGCTTTGTCAAAAGTGACTGATTCGCAGTCTTTGACTGATTCAAATAATTCGGATTCGACGACTGATGAATCAGTCAAAAATGTATGTTCAAATCAGTCAATTTGACTCACTGATTAAATCAGTCATTTTAAATTTTCAAATTTTTCGAGTTTTCATCTTAAAAAGGCAAAATTTCAACCAAAAATATGATTTTTCAACCAAGAAGATTAATTTTTTACCAAAAAAGACCAATTTAAAAAAAAATACAAGGATTTTCAAACCAAAGAGTATAATTTTGAACTAAAAAAGATTAATAAAAAAAAAAAGAATTTTCAACCAAATAGTTAAATTTTCTATCAAACATATTAATTTTCAACATCAAATGGTGAATCATTAATCAAAAGAATGTATTTCTAACCAAGCAGTTGAATTTTCAAACAACAAAATTCCGCCAAAAAGACGAATTTCAGTTTGATATAAAATTCAACTATTTGATTGAAAAATTAATTTTTTGTTTGAATTCAACTATTTGGTTAAAAATTAAATTTTTTTATGAAAATTTAACTATTTGGTAGAAAAGTAACTTTTTTGTTGAAAAATCATATTTTTTGGTTGAAAAGTTAACTATTTGTTTAAAAATTAATCTTTTTGTTGTTGAAAATTCGACTACTTATTTGGAAGTTGAACTACTTTGTTCAAAATTCATTTTTTTAAGATTCACCTCCGGTTGAAAATGTAACAGTTTTGTTGAAAATTCTTTCTTTTTTTCTTGGATGCAAATCAATTTTTCATCTGAAAATGGCTGACGATTCATATCTGACGGTTTTAAAAAATGCATTTTTTTGGTTGAAGTTTCACCATTTTAGTTGGAAGTTCATATTTTCCGGTTGAAAATTAGACTGTTTTGTAGAAAATTTGCCTCTTTAACTTGGAAATTAAAAAATTTGACAGAAAATTCAAACTACGTGTTTGAAAATGAACTTTTTTGTTAAAAATTTATTTTTTTGGTTGAAAATTCAAATATTTGGTTAAAAATTAAAACTATTTTTTCTAATGAAAATTTAACTATTTGGTATAGAATTAACTTTTTTGTTAAAAAATCATATTTTCTGGTTGAATTTTTTACTGTTTTGTGGATAATTCATCATTTTAGCTTGAAAATTCAAGAATTTTGTTAAAAATTGATGTATTTTGTTGAAAATTCATCTTCTTGGTAGAGCATTAATCTTCCTGGTGTACAGTCAATCTTTTTGGTTGAAAATTTAACTGTTTGATTAAAAATTTATCATTTTTGGTTGGAAATTCGTGTTTTTTGTTGTTAAAAATTAATGTTTTCATCCGATGATTTAACTATACCATTTTTTCTTAAAAAATTTTATGTATATAAGTTGAAAAATGAACTATGTGGTAGAAAATGGAACTATTTTGTTTAAAAATCATCTTTCTTGATTGAAAATTCAAAATCTTTGTTGAAGTCTGAGGATTTTTTTTCGTTTAATTCAACTGGTAGAAAATTCGTCTTTCTTCTGTTGAAAATGAACATTCGTTAAAAATTAAACTGTATTAAAAAAAATTCATATTTCTGTTTGAAAATTCCACTGTTTTTGGTTGAATTTTAATCTTTTTTGCTTAAAAATCCGACTATTTCGTTAAAATTGCACCTGCGTAGGTTAAAAATTTTACTATTTTGATAACGTCATCTTTTTTTGTCGAAAATTCAACTCCTTTGAGAAAATTCGTCCTTTTGGATTGGAAATTTCTGTTTTTTAATGAATAATTAATTTTTTATCTGAAAATGTAACTATTTAAATACTTGTTGGAAATTTATGTTTATAAGTTGAAAAATTAATTATTTGGTAGAAAATTCATGTACATATTTTGTTAAAAATTCGATTTTGTTAGAAAATTAATCTTGTTCGTTGAAAATTCATATTTTTGGTTGAGGATTCACCTATTGGTTTATAAATTGGTCTCTTTTGATTGAATTCAACTTGTTAAAAATTCGTTTTTTTGTAGAAAATTAATTCTTTTAACTGAAAGTTTGACGATTTCATTATTGGTTCAGAAAATATCTTTTCTAGTTGAAATTCAACTATTTGAGTTAAAAATCATCTCTCTTGATTAAAAATTCAACACTATTGTTGAAGGTTGAGGATTCGTTTTTTTTGTCTAATTCAAATGGTTAAAAATTTTTTCATTCGGTAGAAAATACATCTTTTATGGTAGAAAAGTCATATTTCTTGTTGAAAATAAAATTTTTTGTTAAAAATTCAAATATTTGGTTTGAAAATTCCATTTTTTTTGGTTAAATTTGGATATTTTTGTTTAAAAATTCGACCATTTGGTGAAAATGCATATTTGTAGGCTGAAAATTTTCCTATTTTTATAGTCGACTTTTTTGGTTGAAAATTCAACTCCTTTGTGAAAATTCGTGTTTTTTTGTTAATAATTAATTTTTTATCCGAAAATTCATCTATTTAAATAATTGTTGGAAATTTATTTTTATAAGTTGAAAAATTAACTATTGGATAGAAAATTCATGTACATATATTTTTTTTAAATTTGTCTTTTTGGTTAGAAAATTAATCTTGTTTGTTGAAAATTCATCTTTTTGGTTGAGGTTTCACCTATTGGTTTAAAAATTGGTCTCTTTTGATTGAATTCAACTTGCTAAAAATTCGTTTTTTTTGTAGAAAATCAATTCTTTTAACTCAAAGTTTGACGATTTCATTTTTAGTTCAGAAAATATATTTCCTAGTTGAAATTCAACTATTTGGGTTAAAAATCATCTTTCTTATACAAATTCAACACTACTGTTGAAGGTTGAGGATTAGTTTTTTTGTCTAATTCAACTGGTTAAAAATGCCTTCTTTTGGTAGAAAATTCATCTTTTATGGTAGAAAAGTCATATTTCTTGTTGAAAATGAACTTTTTTGTTCAAAATTCAAATATTTGGGTTGAAAATTCAACTATATCTAAAAAAAATTTCTCTTTCTGGCTTGAAAATTCCACTGTTTTTGGTTGAATTTCAATATTTTTTGTTTGAAAATTCGACCATTTGGTGAAAATGCATATTTGCGGGTTGAAAGTTTAACTCTTTTTAATATTAATCTTTTTGGTCGAAAATTCTACTGCTGTGTTGAAAATTCCTCCTTTTTGATTGAAAATTTATCTTTTAAGATGAAAAAGTCATAATTCTTGGTTAAAAATTCTTTTCCTTTTTTATTGAAAGTTCAACTATTTGGTTGTTGATGCACCCTTTTGGTTAAAAATTAATTTTCTTATTGTTGAAAACTAAACTTTTTTGGGTTGAATGTCTTTTGGTCGAAAATATTTTTTGGTTGAAAATGATTTTATTATATTTATATAGTTTATATAAATTTATTTATATTATTATTAATATTTATTAATTATTATTATTTATTTATTATATTAATATTAAATTTATTTATATAATTATTATATTTCGACTTAAAATCTTGGAAATTGAAAGTGTTTCATATTGAATTAAATATGACATATACATTAATTTTATTTAAAAGAATACATTCCCCTATTTTCGTGATTAAGTGACTGATTCGCAGCCAAATTTGACTGATTCAAATAATTCGGATTCGACGACTGACAAATCAGTCAAAAATTACTTTTCAAATCAGTCAATTCGACTCACTCTAATTTCATCTAATTTTTAATCATTTAATACAAGACATTTCTGCAGTAAACAAATTAAAATTACAAACATTCAAAATAAGAAAGAAATGCAGATATAATAATAAATTGGTTTGAAATAATTTCAAAAAATTAAAAAATGCAATTCTTTCTGATTGACGTTAATTCTTTTTTGTTTTTAAATTCATGTTTGTAGGTTGAAAATTCAACTATCAGTTGGTTTACAACCATATTATAAATAAATAAACAAATTAAAAGTACAAAAATTCAAAACAAGAAAGAATTGCAGATATAATAATAAATTGGTTTCAAATGAAAAAATAGCTTATCGGGATATAAATTATATTATTTCCCATAAAAATTACTTTGAAGAGGCACCATGTGCTGTATTTTTATGACATCCCAATATTTTCTAGAAATGCATCTTTGTCAGATTCAAAAGGGCAATAACCTCGCCCTGTATTTCTACCCTTGCAATTTTTCTCCCCTCTATCAATCTTGCACCCCCTCATGAGTTTCCCCTTTCTACTTATCCTATCGGCTTTCCCTAGAAGAAAAGAATCCCAGCTCAACTTCAAGTCACGAGGAATATCATTAGTTAATGTCCGAAATTCGCAATTCAAACTTCTCAAAGTTTATAAGAACTGTCTTTAAATTTAAAATTCAAATGAGTATTTTTCTCCAAAAAATAGGTGTGTCACAAAAATCTTGTAGGAAATTGATCTCGTTTTTCCTTAATGCCGATTGTGTAATTTGAAAAACTGAAAAAATGGAATTTTGCCAAATTCACACACGTAATTGAAAATTGAGTTTCAGTTGATGAACACTGACAAATAATATTATATTTGTGTACATAATAGAACTGATAAAAATTTAAAATTTATTATAATCTAAAATTTTATTATTATATTTTTAGTTAAAATGATTAATTGTTAACCAAGAAGAAGAAAACTTTCAACAAAATAGTTACATTTTGAACCAAACTGATTTATCTTTGATAAAAAAAAAATATCAACAAAAAGTGCAATAGTAGATATTTCCATAAAAAATATTTTAATTTTCAATAAAAAACTGTTGAATTAAATAAAAAATACGAATTTTCAACCAAAGAAATGAACTTTGAACTAAAATGATGAATCTTCAATCAAAAAAGTAAATTTTTTGCCAAATAGTTGAATCTTCAATCCAGAAGATGAATTTTCTAGAAAAAAATACAAATTTTCAACAAAATAAATGAATTTTCATCTAAAAAAAGATAAATTTTTAACAAAAAATAGAATAGTTTAATTTTGAGATAGAGCGAGAGTTAGAGAAGTACGTTTTTAACAAAATAAAATAAATTTGCAATGAAATAGTTAAATTTTCAACCAAATATATGAGTCTTAAACCAAAAAGATTAAATGTCTATAAATACAAAATTTCGACGAAAAATGGAATACTTAAAAAAAAATTTGATAAAAAAAATAATTTTCAACCAAAGAAATGAAATTTCAACCAAAAAGTTTTTTTTTTTTAAATAGATGAATTTTCAACTAAAAAAGATACATTTTCAACAAAAAATAGAATAGTTTGAATTTCAGTTAGATAAATAAAATAAATTTTCAATGAAATAGTAAAATTTCCACCCGAAAATGAATTTTCTACCAAAAAGATTGAATATCTACAGAAAAAAATTCGGCAGAAAGTTTGGTTAAATTTTTAGTTGAAAAAATTAATTGTCAATAAAAAAACGAATTTTCAACCAAAGAGATGAATTTTCAACCAAAAAGATAAATTTTCTACCAAAAAAAAAGAATAATTTTTAACAAAATACATCCATTTTCAACAGAATATTTTAATTTTTAATGGAATTTTCAACCTAATAGTTGAGTTTTTAACTGAAGAAGATTGATGTTCAAGCTAAAGTCAAACAAATTAATTTTCAACCAAAAAGGTGAATAAGTCACCAAGAAGATTCATTTTCTACCACAAAAGACAAAGTTTCAACAAAATGCATAAATTTTCAACCAAACAGTTGAATTTTCAACAAAAAAGTTAATCTTCAACCAAATAGTTAAATTTTTGTACCAAAATGGTCAAATTTTTAACCCAAAAAGACCAATCTTCAACAAAACAATTTAATTTTCAACGAAAAACAATGACTTTCGAACAAAATTGTTGAACTTTCAACAAGATAATTACATTTTCTACCAAAAATGGAATAATTGAATCACCAATTAAAAAACTAATATTCCACTTGAAAAAAAGTGTTTTTAATAAGACATTTCAATTTTAAAACACGAGATGAATTTTTCGCTAAAGATGGGAATCCTCAACTAGAATAGTTAAATTTTAAGTTAAAAAAATTAATTTTCAACGGAGAAAGTAAAGAAAAATGTCAACAAAATAGTTCAACTTTCAAGTAAAGAGATAAATTTTCAACTAAAGTGATGAATTTTCATCTAGAATAGTTAAATTTTCACTTTAAAAAATGAACTTTTGTACAGAAGAAAACAAATTTATATTTTTATCTATAGTTGAATTTTCAACCCCAAAAAATGAATTTGCAACCAAAAATATAATAGTAGACTTTTCAAAAAAAAGAATTAACTTTCGCAGTAAAAAAGAATACTTAAAAATGTTACACTTTAAATTGCTGAATTTAAGTTCATCTCTGATTTTAAGTACATTTCTGAATGTAAGGTGTTAGATTTTTAAGTTTAATTTTTTACTGTTAAACCGAAAGGATTGGAATTTTTTTTTCTTTCAAAGGGTTGATAAAACCTAATTCCGATCACAATTCTGAGAGATTAAAAATTTTCTAGGACCAAAAAAAAATGTTTTAGAAACATTTTAATTTCAGGATGGGATACAATTTTAAATTTTCCTATATAATATTGGGCTATAAATCTCGATGACTGGAAATTATTTTTTTTTTTTGTTCAAAAAGTATTTCTCTCGATTCACGTAGGTTCTAGTATTCGTCAAAACTTAATCATTTATCATTAAAAAATGCTACTCATAAAAATTGATGACAGGCAATTGATCTTGATAATCGGATCATTCTGATGCACAATTTGCTGAATAAATAAAAAATCCGAAATCTGTATAAAAAGCGTTGCCAATGATTTTGATCCAATTTCGGAATCAAATAGATAAACTGGAATTTACTGTGATAAGAACAAATTGTGTATAATTTTCAATTGCCTTATAAAATAATCTAATTATTTTATACATTGTTTGTAGTGAAAAAATACAAATTATACATGATTTTTTCCACTACGCATAATTTTTCCATCTGGGATCATAAATATTGTCAAACTGAAAATTTCTCAAGAACTTATGATAATATTTGTGAAAAAATGTTATCAATTGTAGGTGAAGAGAGGTTCTGAATTAAAAATTTTTATCTCCTAGTTCATTGCACAATACGATGGTTACAGATAAAGAAAGGAATCCTGTAAATCGAATTGAAATCCATCTGAAAGGGCTGAACGCTAGCGAAAGAACTAGGGAGACATAGAGAAATGAAACAGGCATTCAAGCTTCAACAAAATAATGGAAATCCTGAAAATACTCTAAATCATACATTTTCCGCAAATTTTTTTATTTCATCGAAACTCTTTGAAACTGGTTTAAATTTTTTGTTAGTTTTCCTATAGTTATTACCTAGTTTGTTGATTATAAAAACTAGTCAAAATTTTCGACAAGCGCCTACAAGAAAGGGTTTCGTAGATTTGAATTATGGAAAAATGGGGTGGAAGGGGGAGGGGGAAATTGGTTTAGGGAAGGGGGAGGGCGACGCGATAGGATAGGATCGGATAGGACAGCACAGGACTCTTTCATGGCCAGGATCGACAGCAGCAGTTTGGCTGAGTGAAGGGAAGCCGTGTAGTGGGGGAACCATTCGCAGTTCCCACGGCGAAATTGACCATCACCCGGACACGACCTATCCCGTCGCTCTCCCCACCCCTCATCACTTTCCCTCCCACCACTTTTCCTATTCCCCCTACTTCTAGACCCATACTTCCCCACACTTTCCTGCCAGGGTAAGATAGAAAGAAGTTGTGAAAGGGACAGATGAGAATTCCGCCCTGGGACTTGGGAACGGTTCCCCCACTACACGGCTTCCCCTCACTCAGCCGAACTGCTGCTGTCGATAATGGTCAGCGGGAGTTCTTTGTACCTAATGAGGACTAGAATGCGGAATATAACATTTTTTCAAATTAGCACTTGGTAATTGATAAATATAATATTCGAAATCTGCTGATTATAACGATTCCAACGATATGTTATTTGAATTAAAAAATTTAAAATTAAAGAAGAAATGTTCAAGTTTATATGAAATTTTATGAACAAATTTGTCAGTATTTTTATCAAATCCACTGCAGTAGCTTTAATTTATTGGGTGGCTGCAATTTGGCCACATTTGAAAACTCATCAACGAACATCATAAATTTAGTTTTTTTCTCAAACAGTCGCATTTCTCAAAATTATCCTTGAATAATTTTGCACTCTTAGTCCAAAAGTATGAATGGTGTCATCCCTAACATAATTTGGAAACTCATTAACAAACATCATAAATTTTTTTTACTGCTTAACCAATTTGTTTATGAAAGTTAATTAAAAATACTATTTTAACACATAAAAAGCAGATTATAAAGATTTTTCGTGGAGTCAATCTCAAAAGTGTCGTTTTTCAAATCTAATTTTAGAAATGTTGAACATTACCAAAACACTAAATTGCTTAAGTGTCGAAAAAAAAATTGCAAACTGAATTCGGCAAATTTTGAAAATAATTATTCTTCATTTCAAACATTTCCAAACCTAATATTCAAACCAAAGAAAAAGGAATTTTCAAAAAAGGAATTGAATTTTTAACCAAGAAAGATTTTGCAGTCAATAAAGAAAAAAAATCTCAGCCAAAATGTTAAATTTTCAATCCAAAAAGACAAATTTCTAGCAAAACAGTTTAGTTTTCAACCCAAAGGTATGAATTTTGAACAAAAAAGTTCAATTTTTAACACAAAAATATGAATTTTCTAACAAAAATATTTGAATTTCTAACAGAAAAAGATCAATTATCAAGCAAAAATTGAATAGTTACATTTGCAGTTAAAAAATTTATTTTCAACTAAATAAAAACGGATTTTCAACGGAACAGTAAAACTTTCTACCAAAGAAATGAATTTTTTACTAAAATAATGAGTCTTCAACCGAAAAAATCTATTTTTACCAAATAAAGAATAATTTCTAATAAAATACAAGAATTGTCATAAAACTATTCAAAATTAGGGAATTTTCAAGCAAAGAAATTAATTTTCAACCAAACATGGAATAATTGAATTTTCAGTAAAAAATAATTGATTTTCGACCCAAAAAAAGTGATTTGCATTAAAAACTGAAGAAATGTTTAGTGACTTATTAATTTGGAAAAAATTCAAGTAAGTTTAAGATATATTTAGAAATTTTAAAAATATTCCAAAATAATTTTAAAATTCAAAAAATTGTAGGAAAAATTCAATTTTCAAGATAATAAATACCAAAATTTGCATTAGATTCCTGGGAAATTTTTTTAATGATTTTTTGAAACAAATTTTGAAGCGAATATTAAAAAAGATTTTAGAACAAATTTCGATGTATAAATTAATGTTTCTAGCTTAAAATTGCCTAAAATTATATAATTAAAAAAATTTATACATTTTTTGATTGGTTCTTCAATGTTGAATTATTAAACATTTTGGCTCAGACTTTTTTCTTTATCGACTGAAAAATCTTTCTTGGTTAAAGATTCAAGTCTTTTTATGAAAATTCCTTTTTTTTTTGTTTGAAAATTAGTCTGTTTTGATTGAGGCTTAAATTAATAAACAGAAAACAGAAGTGCCAGTGTAAAACGTCTGGAGATAGTAATATCAAACATATTATTTTTGAAAGGAAGAATAATTATTTTCAAAATTTGCCGAATTCAGTTTTTAACTTTTTTTCGACACTTATGCAAATGCAATTTTCCATTTTGGTCCCTGTTCAAAATTTCTAAAGTTAGATTTAAAAAACGATAATTTTGAGATTGTCTCCATATTCTGCTTTTTATGTTTTAAAATAGTATTTTTAATAAACATTCATAAACAAATTGGTTGAGCTTCCGGAATTTCACAAGTTAGGTAAAATATTGCACCAAGAAATTAAAGCTACTGCAGTGGATTTGAGTGAAATATTCTGAAAAATTTTCCATTAAATTTCTTATAAACTGAACATTTATTCTTCAATCTTCAACTTTTTAAGTAAAATAACATAGCGTTGGAATGGTTATAATTCGCAGATTTTGAATATTATATTTATAAATTACCAAGTGGTAAATTGAAAAAATTTTATACTCCGAATTTTAGGCTTCATTAGGTACAAAGGACTCCCGCTGACCAGGATCGACGGCAGCAGTTCGGCTGAGTGAGGGGAAGCCGTGTAGTGGGGGAACCGTTCGCAGGTCCCAGGGCGGAATTGACCATCGCCCGGACACGACCTATCCCGTCGCCCTCCCCACCCCTTACCACTTTCCCTCTCACCACTTTTCCTACTCCCCCTACTTCCACCCATACTTCCCCACCCTTTCCCTAACACCCCTCCCGGGAAAAAGTACAACGGACGGATGGACCGACGAACAACTAAAGATAATTAAATTTTGACGAGATCTATAGAGGCAGATTTTTTTTCTCAGTTATACCAATTTTTTATTTAAGTTGAAATATGACAAAAAAATAATTTTTTATATTTTTGTACTACTTTCTTGGCTCTGTTTATTGATATTTTCACAAGAACATATAGAATTAATACATATAGTTCATTTTAGGTTAAATTCCTTAATTTATTTAATTGTTATAAACAAATTAATGGATAAAAACTGAATTTGAGCCATTTTCCGCACAATTGATCCTAAACCATTTTTCCTTTTAGTGCAGTCCCTTCTTTTCTTACTTGAAGAATAATATTAGAAGAGAAAATATAGTCATTTTCAACAACAACAAAATTTTCTGCGGGATCATTTCTTTTCATCTCAAGAATAATATCGTGACACAAGTGGTTATCATTCGACAACAATTGTTAATTTTCAACAAAATAGTACAATTTTGAACCAAATGGTTGAATTTTAAACTAAAATTATGAATCTTGAAAAAAATGAATTTTTGACAAAATGCATGCTTCAGCTTTCAACCAAAAATTCAATCAAATTGTTAATTTTTTATGTAAAAAAGACGAATTTTTTACACAACAATTTTATCCGAATTTTCGACCTAAAAAGATTAATTTCCAACAAGAAAGTTAATTTTTTACCAAAATAGTTGGATTTTCAAACAAAAGGCGAATTTTCTAGTGGAGAAAATAAAAATGTTCTATTCTTAAAAATGCGATAAAAGTAAGTTTTTGTTAAAAAATTCAACTGTTTTTTCGGGAATACGACTTTTTGGTTTGAAAATTCATCTCTTTTAGTATAAATTTGATTTTTTTTTGGTTAAAAATGCAACTATTTGGTTAAAAATTAATCTGGTTTTGTTGAGGATTCGCCTTTTTTATTGAGAATTATTGGTCTGCTTTGGTAGAATTCAACTGTTTTTGATTTAAAATTAAAATCTTTTCTTTCTTGAAATAGCAACTATGTATTATATTTTTCTTTGAGAATTAATCTTTTTTATTGAATATTCAACTAATTGGTTAGAAGTTGAATTTGTTTATTGCATATTCATTTTTTTTAACATTTTAGTTGAGAATTTAACTATTTTGTTGAAAATTTAATTATTCTGTTAGAATTCAACTACTTTGTTGATAATTTAACTAATTTGTTAAATATTTTTTTTTATAGAAAATTCGTTCTTTTGAATTAAATTCAACTGTCTTCTAAACAATTCGTCCTTTTGGCTTAAAAATTTAACTATTTGGTCGTCTTTTTTATTCGAAAATTCCACTGCTTTCTTGAAAATTCATCTTTCTGGATTAAAAGTTAATCTTTTTGAATTGAAATTTCATCTTTCTATTTGGTTCAAAATGCAATTCTTTGTGATTGACGTTAATTCTATTTTATTTTAAAATTCGACCATTTGGTTGAAAGCTCGTCTATGTAGGTTGAAAAATAAAATATTTGGTTAAAAATTCGTTTCTTGTGATTGAGAGATTAATTATTTGCTTGTAAACGCACCTGTTTGGTCTAAAAGTATTGTGTTTTTTTGTGGAAATTTCAACTATTTGGTTAAATAATAATTTTTTTTGGTTAAAGTTAATCTTTCCGGGTTTAAAAATCAACTGTTTTCTAAAAAAAATTGTCTTTTGGCTTAAAAATTAAATTATTTGGTTGAAAATGCTACTATGTGTGGTTGAAGTTTAATCTCTTTGTTCAAAAATTCGACCAGTTGGTGAAAAATTCATGTTTGTAGATTGAAAATTTAACTATCAGATTAAAAATGCAAATATTTTGTTGAAAATCTCTCCCTGATGCTTGAAAGTTAAACTCTACGGTTGAAAATGTATCTTTGTAGGTCAAGAATTTGAGGATGTGCTTACAAATTCAACTATGTTGTTGAATATTGAATTATTTGTTTGAAAATTAAACTATTTTGTTGAAAAGTCATCTTTGTTCTTCAAAAAATCATCAACTGCTTTCTTGGAAATTCAACTTTTTCGTTGAAAATTTATCTTTGTAGGTCGAAAATTTAATTATGTGGTTAAAAATTCAACTATTTTGTTGGAAATATAATTATTTTGTTAAAAATTAAATTTTCTGTTGAAAAGCCATCTTTTTTCTTCGAAAATTCAACAGCTGCTTTCTTGAAAATTCGTCTTTTTGGATTGAAAATTCATCTTTTTTGGGTTGAAAATTCGTCCCTGTTGCTTGAAAGTTAAACTATTTTGTTGAAAATGTATATTTTTAGGTAAAAAATTCAATTATGTAGTAAAAAATTCAACTATTTTCTTGAAAATATAATTATTTTGTTGAAAATTAAACTTTCTGTTGAAAAGTCATCTTTTCTCTTCGAAAATTCAACAACTGACTTCTTGAAAATTCGTCTTTTTGAATTGAAAATTCATCTTTATGTGTAGAAAATTAATCTTTTTTGGTAAAAAAGTTCTTCGAGTAAGATTCAACTGTCTTCTAAGAAAATTCATCTTTTTGGCTTGAAGATTCGACTATTTGTTTAAAAATGCAATTCTTTCTCATTGACGTTAATTCTTTTTTGTTTGAAAATTCATGTTCGTAGGTTGAAAATTCAACTATCAGATTAAAAATGCAACGATATTGTTGAAAATTCTTCCCTGTTAATTAAAAGTTAAACTATTTTGTTGAAAATTCAACTTATTCGTTGAAAATTTATCTTTGTAGGTCGAAAATTTAATTATGTGGTTACAAATTCAACTATGTTGTTAAAAATAGAATTATTTTCTAGAAAATCAAACTATTTTGTTAAGAAGTCATCTTTTTTCTTCAAAAAATCATCAACTGCTTTCTTGAAAATTCTTCTTTTTGGATTGAAAATTCATCTTTTTTGGGCTGAAAATTCGTCCCTGTTGCTTGAAAGTTAAACTATTTTGTTAAAAATGTATCTTTGTAGGTCGAAATTTAATTATGTGGTAACAAATTCAACTATTTTCTTGAAAATATAATTATTTTTTTTGAAAATTAAACTTTCTGTTGAAAAGTCATCTTTTTTCTTCGAAAATTCAACAACTGATTTCTTGAAAATTCGTCTTTTTGGTTTGAAAATTCAACTTTTTTCGGTAGATAATTTATCTTTTTTGGTAGAAAAGTTCTTGGTGTAAGATTCAACTGTCTTTATAAAAAAATCATCTTTTTGGCTTGAAGATTCAACTATTTGTCTAAAAATGCAATTCTTTGTGATTTACGTTAATACTTTTTCAGTTGGAAATTCTATCATTTGGTTCAAAGCTCGTCTTTGTAGGTTGAAAAATCAACTATTTGGTTGAAAATTCGTTTCTTTTGCTTGAAAGTTCAACTATTTTCTCACGAATTCAACTGTTTGGTCTAAAATTATTTGGTGAAAAATTCAACTATTCGGTTGAAAAATCAGCTTTTTTGTTTTAAAATTCACCTTTTCGGGTTCAAACATCAACTGTTAAACCTACATCTTTTTGGATTAAAAATTCAACTATGTGGTTGAAAATACAACTGCTTTCGGTTGAATTAATTTTTTTTTGAAAATTCGACCATTTGGTTAAATTTTCAACTATAATTTTGAAGATTCGTCACTTTTGCTTAAAATTTTATCTATTTGGTTGTAAATGCAGATTTTTGGTTCAAAATTAATTTCTTTGGTTTTTAACTCTTTGATTAAAACTTCATCTTTCTTGGATGAAAATGATCTTTTTTGTTGAAAATTCAACTATTTTTTTCAAAATTTAATATATTTCAACTTGTAATTTCAAGCATTTCATATTTAATTCAATGTGGTGCCTGTAAATTAATTTGAGAAACAAATTCTGACTTAAAAGGGCGAGGGGTATTCGTATTTATGACGTCACCCTAGGCCCCTAGGGGCTTCATTCATTGTGTGATGATATATGACGAAGAAGGGGAGGGGCGGAAAAAGTGTTCAAAATAAGACGTAAATTTGGCAACAAAAGCACTGGCATGTGAAAAATATGAAGTGAAATATGAAATGTGAAATCATACATAATTGACCCCCTGTAATTAATCTTGAAACCTCCTGGGGCTCCTGATGGAAATAAAGGGGTTCGCAAAATGCGCTTCCAAGGTTTCGCGAAGCGGAATTCAATCTTTATTCGGAAAATAACCCAGATCTCAGCTTTTGTGCATATTATGAAAAATTCTTGTTTTCGAGAAAAACATGTTTACAAAATTTTTGGGAATCTCAAATCAAATGAATGAGAAAAATCGATGATTTTCCACATTCCTAAGAAGTAAAGTCGAGATATATTGCATTTTGAAAAAAATAGTTGAATTTTCAACAAGCAAGAGTGACATATTTTCAAAATAATGGTTGAATTTTCAACCAAATGGTACAATTTGCAAACAAAAAATATTAAAATTGAATCAAAAGCATTTGCATTTTCAACCAAATAGTTGAATTTTTGATAGAAAAAGACAAATGGTCAACAAAACGGTTGATTTTTATTACAAATTAAACTATTTTTTTGTAAATTTTTATAATTTGTTGAAAATTTGTCTGCTTTGGTAGAAAATGAATTTTCTTGGTTAAAAAATATTTTGTTGAAAATTCATTTTTATTTTGGTTGAAAATTTATCTTTGTAGAAAATTATTCTTTTTGGTTGAAAATTCACGTCCCTAATTGAAAATTTAACTATTTCATTGAAAGTTTTTTTTTTGTTGTTCAAAATTCAATTTTTAACTGAAAATTTAAAAATTATATTTTTGGTTGAAAAGGAACTATTATTCAGAAATTCATGTACTTTGTTAAAAAATTGTCTGTTTTTGTAGAAAATTAATTTTCTTGGTTGAAAATGAATTATTTTGTTGAAAATTCGTTTTTATTTTGTTTGAGAATTCAATTATTTAGTTAAAATTCGTCTTTTTGGTTTAAAATTCAACTATTTCGTTCAAAATTAAACTATTTTGTTAGAAAATAATTTTTTTCACACTGAAAGTTCAAATTTTCAAACACAATAATTGAATTATTAACAAAAAAATTTATTTTTGAACCAAATAGCTGAATCTTCAAACGATTTTTCAACCAAAATATAATTTTAAAGCAAAAAAGATGAATTTTCAACATACAAAGATTTATGTGCAACCAAATGATCCACTTTTCAAACAAAAAAGATTGAACTTCAATCAAAATTTGTTGCATCAACAAAAAGTTAAATTTTCTGCTCAAAAAGACGGCATTTTTAGAAGACAGTCGAATTCCCAACAAAAAAGTTAATTTTCAACCAAGAAAATTCATTTTTTACCAACGCAAACAAATTTTCAACCAAATATATGAATTTTTCCAAAAATGGAATTGATAATTTTGTAGTTTAAAAAAAGTCATTTTCATCCAAAAAAATAAGAATTTTTAACAAAACAGTTGAATTTTCAACCAAGAAGATGACTTTTCCACTAAAATGATGAATTTTCAATGTGAAAAAAATTATTTTTCAACAAAATAGTTTAATTTTGAACGAAATAGTTGAACTTTCAACCAAAAAAGACGAATTTTAACTAAGTAATTGAATTCTGAACCAAAATTTAAAAAAAATTTCAACAAAATGATTAATTTTTAACCAAGAAAATTAATTTTCTACCAGAGCAGGCAATTTTTTAACAAAATACATGAATTTCTCGAAAAATAGTTCATTTTCAACCAAAAATATAATTTTTAAATTTTCACTTAAAAATTGAATTTTGAACAACAACAACAAAAAAATTTCAATTAAATAGTTAAATTTTGAATTAAGGACGTGAAATTTCAACCAAAAAGAATAATTTTCTACGAAGAAAGATAAATTTTCAACCAAAATAAAAATGAATTTTCAACAAAATATTTTTCAACCAAGAAAATTCATTTTCTACCAAAGCAGACAAATTTTCAACAAAATATAAAAATTTTCAAAAAAATAGTTTAATTTGTGATAAAAAATGGAATTTTTAAATTTTCAATTAAGGACGTGAATCTTCAACCAAGCAGAATAATTTTCTACCAAGAAAGATAAATTTTCAACCAAAATAAAAATAAATTTTCAACAAAGTAGTTTTCAATCAAGAAAATTCATTTTCTACTAAAGCAGACAAATTTTCAACAAAATATAAAATTTTTTAAAGAAATAGCTGAATTTATAATAAAAAATGGAATTTTTAACAAACAAAAAAACACACAATTTTCAACGAAATAGTTACATTTTCAATCCAAGAGGTGAATCTTCAATTAAGTAGAATCAATTTCTACTAAAAAATATGAATTTTTAACATAATAGTAACATTTTTAACCAAATAAATGAATGTTCAACTAAAAAAATTAATTTTGAACTGAGCAGTTCATCTTTTAACCAAGTAGTTGAATTTTCAACCAAAAGGATAAATTCTCGATGAAAAATGTAATAGGTATCTCAATCGAAAAAAATTGTAATTTTAAATTAATCTAAGCTTAATTCAACCAAAACAGACAAATCTTCAACCAAAATAAAAATGAATTTTCAACAAAATACATGAATTTTGAAAACAAAATTTCATTTTCAACCAAAAAATGAATTTTTAAATGTTCAGTTAAAAAATGAATTTTGAACAAAAAAAAAACAAGAATTTTCAACGAAATAAATAAATTTTCAACAAAAATAAGAACGAACTTTCAACAAAATAGTTCATTTTCAATCACGAAAATTCATTTTCTACAAAAGCAGACAAATTTTCAACAAAGTATGTACATACATTTTCAAACCAACAGTCTAATTTTCAACAAAAAATGGAATTTTCAAATTTTCAGTTAAAAGATGAATTTTTAACAAACAAAAAAAAACAATTTTAAATGAAATAGGTAAATTTACAATTATAAGGGTGAATCTTCAACCAAGAATAATAATTTTCTACCAAAGAAGATTTATTTTCAACCAAAATAAAAATGAATTTTTAACAAAATAGTTCGTTTTTAACCAAGAAAATTCATTTTCTACCAAAGCAGACAAATTTGTAACAAAATATACAAATTTTCAAACAAATAGTTTAATTTTCAATCAAAAATGGAATTCTTAAATTTTCAGTTAAAAAGACGAATTTTTAAGAAACAAAAGGGAAAACAATTTTCCACGAAATAGTTGAATTTTCAATCAAAGTGGTGAATCTTCAATCAAGAAGAATCATTTTCTACCAAGAAAGATGAATTTTTAACAAGATAGTTACATTTTTACCAAACAGATGTCATTTCAACCAAAATGATGAATTTTCAACCACAAAGATGATTTTTTAATAATGTAATTTAACTTCCAACTCAGTAGTTCAATTTTTACCCAAAAGAGACCAATTTTCAAAAAAAAAAGTTAAATCCTTAAACAAAACAGATTAATTTTTAACCATACAGTTCCACTTTTGACTGAAAAAGATTAAATTTACCAAAATAAAGGAGTTTTTAAGCAAATTTGAATTTTTATCCTAAAAGATGAATTTTTAACCAAGAATATTAATTTTTAATAAAAGAAAAATTATATTTCTACAAAACAGTAGAATTTTTAACACAAAAATATGAATTTTTAACAAAAAAGTTAATTTTCAATCAAAAAGTTAATTTTCAATCAAAAAAGATCAATGTTCAATCCAAAAGGACGAATTTTCTATCCAAATAGACGAAAATTGTTGAATTTTTAACAAAAAATAATTGGATTTTCTTATTGGGTTCTACAAATTCAGTTTGCTTTTAGGCAAAAAAAGAGAAAAGGGGGCAATTTATTAAATAAAGGAAAAAAAAGAATTTTTTAAAAATTGGAAAAGAGTGGAATAGAGGAAAGAATATGAAGTATGTTATTATAAAGTACATTAAAAAGTTTCAACCGCTATCTAAAAATTAATCCTCTCTATGTTAAATTATCTTTTCCTTTTTAACGATTTCCCTAATTAGTCTCCTAATCAGGATTTTTTTCCTTTTTCCTGAAAGTGGATTTTCTGTTAGAATATTTTCTCTACATCTCTCGAGTATCCTTTTTCACTTCATCCTAACTCAATATACTTTGCATGAAACGAAAATATAATTATTATAAATTGCATTACAAAATTTCAACAGCTATTTTAAAATTAATCTTCTCTGACTTAAATTTCCTTTTCCTGTTTAACGATTTCCTTCATTACTCTCCTAATCAGGATTTTTACCTTTTTCCCCGAGAGTGGATTTTCCCTTAGAATCTTCTCTTTGGCTTGCCCGGATTGCTTTCCTCACTGAAAAATTCAAACTCACTGACTCAATCCCACTCGACTGCTTACCCCGATTCGCGAACCAATTTCGATTGAGAACTCTGGGACGCTGGAGAGCTGGGCAAGGATTATTAGGTTTCGGAAAGGAGGCATTTCACGGGAATAGGATTAAAGTAATACGAAATTCGGTCCATCTGAAAATAACCTAATATTCGGAACAGTAGGATTATTGCCAAAGAAAAAAGAGGAATTAAATTTTAAACAGATAATTAGAATAATATTAAATTTGCTTTTAAAATGAAGACCTTTCTAGGAGGATTCACAAAAAAAACAAAGGTTTAAAAGTGATTCAGGTGCAGTGTTGAGTAAGTTACTTTTTTTGAGTAACTAGTTACAGTTACTAGATGAAGTAACTTCAAGTTACCTAAAAAGTTACTTTTTCACTTTCTTAATTTTCTAATTTAAAAATGAAAAATAACTAGGATGATAATTCATAAAAAATTAATTTACAAAGAAATAGGCATTAGTTGAAGTGGGATTTTTCCCAAAAAATATGAAATTTTGTTATCGGATAAAATGAATTTTCAAGCCAAAAGGACTAATTTTCAATCCAAAAATTACTTTTCAGCCAAATTTGAATACCGGAAATATTAATTTTCAACCAAAAAGTTAATTTCCAACCAAATAGTTGAATTTTCTACCATTTTCAAATCATACAGACGAATTTTCAACAAAAGAGTTAAATTTCCGACAAAAAAAATATTTCCGACATTAATTAAAAAAGTTAATTTAAAACCAAACAGTTGAATTTTCTAGAAAAATTTTTGGCCCCCCCCCCCCCCAACGAATTTCAAACAAGTTATTAAAATTTTGGTTCTGGTTACCACCAACCGATATTATTGTTGATCAAAATTTTTCACCAAACAGATGAATTTTCAATGTAAATTATTAATTTTTAACAAAGTAGATCAACTTTCAACCAATAGTTAAATTTTCAATCAGAAAAGACAAATTTGAAAAAAGCTGAACCCTCTTCAGAAATTTTTTACCAAAAGAGATGAATTTTCAAACCAAAAACAACACTTTTGAAAAAAAGAGTTGCATTTCAAACCAAAAAATGAATTTTCAAAAAAAGACATACTTCTCAACCAAAATAGATGAATTCTCAACGAAAAAGATAATAGTTGATATTATATCTACCAAAACAGATTTTGAATGAAATCAAACACAGTTGAATTCAACAAAAAAAAAAAAGGAATTTTCCACGAAATAGTTGAAAGTTCAAACAAAATAAATGAGACTATTCCACCAAAACAGATAAATTTTGAAACGAAAAATCCAAATTTTGAACCAAGAAAAAAAAACTCCACTGAATTTTGGAATTTTTCAATAGAAAAGACGATTTTTCTACAAAACAGTTGCATTTTCAAACAAAAAATACGAATTTTCAACAAAAAAGTTACTTTTCAACCAATAAAAAAGTTGAATTGTTTACAAAATACATGAATTTTCAACCAAAATAGATGAATTCTCAACGAAAAAGACAATAGTTGATATTATTTCTATCAAAAAAGAGTTTTGATTGAATTCAAATACAGTTGAATTCAACAGAAAAATTAATTTAAAAAAATGGTTGAATTCATAACCAAAATAAATTCGATTTTTTTACCAAAAGAGATGAATTTTTAAACAAAAAACTCGAATTTTGAAACAAGAAAGCAAAAAATTTGCACTGAATTGTTGCATTTTCAAGCTAAGATGACAAATTTTCTACAAAACACTTGCATTTTCAAACCGAAAATATGAATTTTCAACAAAAAAGTTACTTTTCAACCAAAATAGATGAATTCTCAACGAAAAAGATAATATTTGATATTATTTGTACCAAAAAAGATTTTGAATTAAATCAAACACAGTTGAATTCAACCAAAAAAACAAACAAAATTTTCCAAAAAATAGTTGAATTTTCAACCAAAATAAATGAGATTATTTCACCAAAAGAGATAAATTTTGAAACTAAAAAGCCAAATTTTGAACCAAGTAAGACAAAAATCTCCACTAAATTGTTAAATTTTCAACAAAAAAGACGAATTTTGTACAAAACAGTTTCATTTTCAAAACCAAAAATATCAATTTTCAACAAAAAAGTTACTTTTCAAACAAATAAAATAGTTCAATTTTTTACAAAATACACGAATTTCCAAACAAAATAGATGAATTCTCAACGAAAAAGATAATACTTGATATTATTTCAACCAAAAAAGATTTGAATTGAAATCAAATACAGTTGAATTCAACCAAAAAACCAACGAATTTTCCAAAAAATAGTTGAATTTTCAACCAAAATAGATAAGATTATTTCACCAAAAGAGATAAATTTTGAAACTAAAAAGCCAAATTTTGAACCAAGAAAGAAAAAAATCTACACTAAATTGTTGAATTTTCAAACCAAAAATCTGAATTTTCAACAAAAAAGTTACTTTTCAACCAAATAAAATAGTTGAATTGTTTAAAAAATATGTATATACATGAATTTTCAACCAACAGAGATGAATTCTCTACGAAAAATATAATCGTTGATATTATTTCAGCCAAAAAATTTTTTTTATTGAACTCAAACACACTTGAATTAAAAAAAAAAAATTAATTTAAAAAAAAATAGTTGAATTTAAAACCAAAATAAATTAGATATTTTTTACCAAAAGAGTTAAATTTTTAAACAAAAAACTCAAATTTTTAAACAAGAAAGCAAAAAATTTTCACTGAATGGTTGCAACTTCAAGCTAAGATGACAAATTTTCTACAAAATGGTTGTATTTTCAAATTGAAATATAAATTTTCAACAAAAAAGTTACTTTTCAACCAAATAAAATAGTTGAATTTTTTGCAAAATACATGAATTTTCAATCAAAATACATGAATTCTCAATGAAAAATATAATAGTTTTTATTATTTCAACCAAAACAGATTTTGATTGAAATCAAACACAGTTGAATTCAACAAAAAAAACAACGAATTTTCCACAAATTAATTGATTTTTTAACCACAAAAATTAGATTTTTTACCAAAAGAGATAAATTTTAAAACGAAAAATCCAAATTTTCAATCAATAAAGAAAAAAAAATCTCCACTAAATTGTTGTATTTTCAAACCAAAAAAGCGAATTTTCAACAAAAAAGTTACTTTTTCAATCAAAGAAAATAGTTGAATGTTTTACAAAATACACGAATTTTCAACGAACAGAGATGAATTCTCAACGAAAAATATAACAGTTTATATTATTTCAACCAAAAAAGATTTTTATTTGATATCAAACACAGTTGTATTCAACGAAAAAAAAATGTTTACCAAAAGAAATAAGTTTTGAAACGAAAAAGCCAAATTTCGTAACGAGAAAGAAAAAAAATGTCCAATTAAATTGTTGAATTTTCAAGTCAGTAAGATGCATTTTCTACAAAACAGTTGCATTTTCAAACCGAAAATATGAATTACCAACAAAAAATTTACATTTTAGCCAAATAGTTGAAGTTCCTACCAAAAAGTTGAATTTAAAAAAAAAATGAATTTTCAACCAAGTGATTCAACTTTAACCAAAATAGATGAATTCTCAATGAAAAATATAATACTTGATATTATTTGAACGAAAAAAGATTTTGATTTGAAATCAATCACAGTTGCATTCAACCAAAAAAGACAAATTTTCAAGAAAATGGCTGAATCCTCGACAAAAAGAGATTAATTTTCCACCCATAAATGACCCCTAAACCTCTCTTAATAGAAGATAATATAAAAAAACCACAAAGTAAATTCAAAGTAACTAAAATTAAAGTTCCTAGTTACTGCAAAAATCGCATCTAGTGACGTTACAAGTTACTTTTTAAAATAGTGACAAAGTTATATCCTAAAATTTACAAATAACGTAACTTTTCAGTAACTTAATTACTTGTAATAAGTTACTACCCAACTCTGATAACACATAAAAACTAGATTTTTCAAATTTTTCTCCGTTTGCTTCCTCATAGAGGAAGCTTTGTAATGGTAACATTTTCCAAAAATTTTTAATTCATATAATTAAACCTTCCTCAATTTAAAAATGTTTAATACAATTTTCTAAGCAATTGTCCGGATGTGCGTGTGTATGTGTATCTTGAAACTCACCGAAGGATTTCTAAAAATATTTACTGAAAATTTTTTTAGCACTCAATAATATTTTAAAAATCGGTTTTTTATTGTAAAACCTTTTTCATTAGCATAATTCAAAGTTGATGCAAGAATATAAAAAATTCCTTGATTCGAGAAGAATCGATTGACGTACAATATTAATACATTTTATCAAAGAGTAGGGAAGTTATGGTAATTTATATATGTTGAAGATCGGTTTTTTATAGTAAAACTTCTTTCATCAACATAATTCAAAGTTGATGCAAGAACAGAAAAGATGTGTTGATTCGAGACGAATCGATTGACCTATAATATTTATACATTTTATTGAAGAGTAAGGAAGCTATGGTAATGCATGATATTTAAAAATACGTTTTTTATAGTAAAACTTTTTTCTTCAACATAATTCAAAGTTGATGAAAGAATAAAAAAAATTCCTTGTTTATAAACGAATCGATTGACCTATAATATTGATACATTTTATTAAAAAGTAAGGAAGTTATGGTAATTCATATATTTTTGAAATCAATTTTTATAGTACAAATTTTCTCATTCTCATAATTTAAATTTGATGCGAGAATAGAAAAGTTGTGTTGATTCGAGACGAATCGATTGACCTATAATATTAATACATTTTATCGAAGAGTAAGGAAGCTATGGTAATGCATAATATTTGAAAACACGGTTTTTCATAGTAAAACTTTTTTCACTAACATAATTCAAAATTGATACAAGAACGGAAAAGATTCCTTGATTCGAGGCAAATCGATCGATCTATAATATTAATACACTTTATTGAAGATTAAAGAAGTTATGCTCAGGTATAATATTTGAATCATCTGTTACAAACAGAAAAACTTTTTTCATCAACATAATTCAAAGTTGACGCATGAATCGAAAAGACTTTTTGATCATAAATTTTCAAATAGAATAATTCTGACAATTTTTCTAAAGAAATCATAAAGCTGAGAAAGGGATAGGGTGCGACAGAACTTTACCCTTCCCTTTTCCAGCTTGAAAAATTATAATTTCGAATAAAAAATTTGATTCGTCTGATTTGTCTTTGTATTTAAATATTGTTTGTATTATTTTGTAATTTTGTATCTTTTGTAAATTTCTTTTTTTAAATTGATGAAAATGAAGACTTTGGTTTGTCTATTATTAAAAAAAAATAACTAATGCTTTCTCTATGAGGAAGCAAATACATTTGCTAATGGGAAACAAAGTTCTCGTGAAATGAGCACCATATAATTATAAATACGAACAAAGTGGAAACAGTCGAGATCGAATTCACAGCTAATTTCTCATTTTCCAACTACTGATATTTAAAAAAAACTATAAGATAGTAAATTTTATTCTTCATCTCAATTCTACACGCCAAGAGCTACCATTTGAGCTATCCCCCAAGAAAATCGGTCACAAGAAAAGCTTCCAGCATAGGGGTCTTCTCACCCCTCAATTTCCATATCCCTTCCATTTTTATCCCAAATGATTGTTTGCTTTTTGGAAGCAGATTTTCCCCAAGATACTCAGTATTTTTCTACGCTCCGCAGTGGTCATTTTATGGGTCGCATACAAAATCTCAGGGTCGCGCCCTAGCTTGAACAGTTTTTTTAGACGGACAAACGCTAGCAGGAGATTATTATCATTAATATTCATTATTATTTATTATTTAATATTATTATTAGCGCTTTTTATGCAACCGTGAAAAAGACGAATATTATTATTTTTTATTTTCTCAACTTCCAGTGTTACACCATTAAATGTGTTTATTGTTTAACTTTACGTAAAGATCAGGTTTCAAGGAAAATTGTGTAAGCAGGAAAACCATAAAATGTTTTTATTTCCCACAAGTCATGGTCTATAAAATGAAACTGCAAAACTACCCAAATGAATATAAGCTTTTCCCGGGAAAATGAATTGCTTATGAAGTACGTGATATGAAATTGTAAGACTTCCGCTATAAAAACCCTGACATTTTCATATTTCTTTGAAAAAAGCAAGAGATTTTTTCTGGAGAATCCATATAATAAATCTAAAACTATAAATTTTATTTTATCAGCGTTGAAATCGATATGCAGTTGGACAATGATAAAAGGCATATTCATTTTTTATGAATACATTAACCGCAAACTCAAAATGAAAATAATTCTTCTCTAAAAAATAGGCGTGACACGAAAAAATCGAAAGCATTGTTGTCGCATTTCCTTCATGCCGATTGGGTAATTCGGAAAACTCGAAGGAAAGGATGTTGCCACATTCACACACATAATTAAGAAATTTAAACTGAAATAATTATTTTTGAAAACCAAAACTTACCCCCAAAGTTTATATTTTGCTTTTTCAATCAAAAATTGAACCTCCTTTTTTACTTTTTCATTCTCTGCTATGACAAACTTCACTTGAAAATCGAGACTTTTAATGTTTTCCAAATTTTCGGAGATGAATATTTCATTCATTTCACACCTGATAATTGAATTGTTTAATTGATGAGTTGTGTAAATTAATTTACTTATCAAAATGTAAAATTTGTAAACGCTGGATATTTTGACATTTTCGAAGCTTAAAAAATGCTGAACTTTTTGAGTAATTTATTTAAAATTTAATTAGTAAGTTTTTGAAAAATGTCATTTTTTTATTAGAAATGATATTAATCAAATATTTAAAAATCCAAATTTAGCGGTATCGAGTAATCAAATTTTCAATATCAGGGTTGCTAGAGAAGCCAAATTTCGATATTCCCTTACTTTTCCCTGACCAATTTTTCATTTTCCCTGACCATTATAAATTTTTCTTTTAGGTATAAAACCAACCTTACTAGGAGATCAATAATGTTGATGTGAAAAAATTTGTTTCTAACTATATCTTAAAAACTTTTAGTGAAAACAGTCATACAAAATTGTATAAGGGGTCATCCAAAAATTACGTAAGAGATACCAAATAGTTGAGTTTTCAACTCAAAAAGATACATTTTAAACTAGAAATGGAATAATTCAATTTTCTCCTAAAATCATTAATTTTCAATCAAGGAAAAGGTAATTTCCAACAAAATAGTTAAATTTTCAAACAAAGTGCTGCTAAAAAAATGAATATTCAACAAAAAGTGTAATAGTTGATATTTTCATCAAAATTTATTAAAATTTTTAATCAAAAACAGTTGAGTTAAGCCAAAAAATACGAATTTTCTTTGAGAAAAGTTTAATTTTCAACTCAAAAGATGAATTTTCTATCAAAAAGACAAATTTTCGATAAAATAGATGATTCTCAACGAAATAGTTTAATTTTCAACCAAGCAGATGAATTACAAGAAGATTAAGTATCTATAAAAAAAGATAAATTTTCGACAAAAAATGGAATGGTTAAATTTTCAGTTAAAAACATTAATTAGCATTAAAAAAATCTAATATTTAACCAAGGAAATAAATTTTCAACTAAAAAGATAATTTTCAACAAAATACATGAATGTTCAACCAAATGTCGAAATTTTTAAGGAATTTTCAACCTGATAGTTAAATTTGCAACCAAAGAAATGAATTTTCACCAAAAAACTTAATTAGTCACCAAGAAAAATAATATTCTACCACAAAAGACAAACTTTCAACAAAATACAGAAATTTGTAACCAAATAGTTGAATTTTGAACAAAAAAAAAAAGGTTTTTCTACTAAAGTGAAAATAAATAAGAATTAATTTTTAACAAAGTAGTTCTACTTTCAACTAAGTAGTTGAAGTTTTTGATGATTTTAAGAATTGAAATAATATTAAAATTCATTTCTTATGTGAGAAAAAACATTTTTTAATGAAAAAAAGTTTCAAACTTGCGAAAAATAATTATTTAAACAATAGTTTTTGTAATTGAATATTTTCTTACTGTGGCTTCTTACGAATTTTGGAAAAATGGTTGAATTTAAATAAATTATGGCTTATTTTTCCAGGAAAAACATTCCATACAGCTCTACTGTTTTCAATTTTTAAAATAAGTCAATAATCTTTAAGTATAGTTACTTGTTTAAAAAAAAAATTGTTTTAACGATTTCTGGCACTGAAAAATCTACTTTCAAAATTGGAAACAGTAGAGTTTTAAAGAATGTTTTTTCGAACGTTTTTCAAAAATTAGTATCAAAGAAAAACTATTTTTTTCAGAGATCTGAAGTTTAACACAACAACTATCCCAATGAAAAGAAGGGAATTTAAAATTGATGTAATAATTTGAATTCTAATTAAAGTTTTTAATTAGATTGAATGTGTCCAAATTTTTTTGAAGTTATTGAAATGCAACTGATTTTTACAATATTTTATTTATTGACTTGTGAACATTTCAGAATTTTCCACCTTGCTCATTTTTCTAGAGAATTCGGATTGATGAAAAATCAGATTCATGAAAATCGAAATTGGCACTATATGGAAAAGTAATGTATCAGCATCCTGAAAAAGTATGAATAATTTAGTATCGATTGATGAAAGCTTTCAACTCGAGCGTTAGAAAAATGTGCTTCAAAAAATCATTATTTTTATAGTTTTGATATTTTAGCGTATGTCAGGTTTAAAATTTTTTTTTGAGATCTTAAACGTCTATCTCATTTTTTTCAGCTTTTTGATTAACGTTCTCCAGGCGATAACATATGTTTAATGGACCCCTGTTTTCAGATAACAATTTAAAAATCTACCGAAATGACCAAAGAATGTTTTCAGATGTTCAAGAGTTTTCTACTGGTTAAAATAAATTGCAAAACATTTGATAAGACTGTGAAATTTAATTTAAAAAAAAACACAAAACTCAAATTTTTTTAAATTTACTGTGCTTACGTTTATGATTTTCCAGACTTCTTAAAAAATTTTCCGAAATATTTTCACCAGCAGAAAAGCCCCAAATGCCTGAAAAAATTCTTTTGTCATTTCCGTGGATTTTAAAATCGTTTATATGAAAACAGGGGTTCATTCAACATACATTTTCGCTTAGAGGACGTTAATCAAAAAACTAAAAAAAATTGGAGAGACGTTTAAGACGTACAAAAATATAAAAAAATTGACATGTACACGGAAATATAGAAGCTATATGAAAATAAGGATTTTTTAAATCACACTTTGCTAACGCAAAAGTTAAAGGGTTGAATCAATCGGCACCAAATTAATTATAATTTTTCAGGATCCTAATATACTACTTTTCCATATAGTTCCAATTTTTATTTCAATAATTTTGTTTTTTCGACCTATCCTACTTCACAGGTATCCTCTTATACCTCAAGAGCAGGAATATAAGATTAAATATTGTTTAACTGTTTGAATGTTTAATTTATTATTCCCAAAATTTGAGAAAGTTTATCCAGTAACTTGAATTTTCGAGAAGCTACAATATTAAAATAAGTTAAAAACATTTTTATTTTGAAAGCTTCAAGGAAAGTTTTCCTATTATTTTCAGATTTTTGAATTGAATCAGTAGAGAAAAAAGTAATTTTTCAGATATGAACATACAAATAAACAAAAATTTCTTTGGTCTCTGAAAATTATAATCAAACCTTTTTTATCTGAATTTTTCTAGTTTTAAAAAATCTACGTAGACTGAGAAGACTTCATCGCTAATATGCTAAAATATTTAATTTTTAAACAATTAAACTATCATCCTAATATTGGCCGCCTTGTACAGCCTTCACCAGCCCTAAGAATCACCAATAAGTGTGAAAAAACCTGATACAGATCTCCTCAGCCCCAAAAACTAACCCTTAGTGTGAAAACACTTTAACCAGCTCTTCTCAACCCCAAAAATTACCCCTAAGTGTGAAATTCCATTTTTCAGTTCTCCTCAGGCTGAAAAATCACCCCTAAGTATCAAATCCCCTTGTCCAGCTCTTTCCAGCCACAAAAATCACCCCTAAGTGTCAAGTCTCCCTATCCAGCACTCTCCAGTCCCAAAAATCAAATCTCGGTCCAGTTTTTCCTAGCCTCGAAAATCATCCCTAAGTGTCAAATCTTCTTATCCAGTTCTCTTCAGCCCCACAAACCAACCTCGGTTCATCTATTCCCAGTCTCGAAAATCACCCTCAATTAAAAAATCATCTTGTCCAGCTCCCCTAGCCCCAAAAATCACCCCTAAGTGTAAAACCCTCTTTTCCAGCTCTTTCCAGCCCCGAAAATCACCGCTAAGTGAAACTCCATATGTCTAAATCTCCCCAGCTCCAAAAAACATCCCTAAGTAAAAAAACCCCTTGCTCAGATCTTCTTAGCCCCAAAAATCATCCCTGGCTGAAAACTCCTGGTCCAGCTCTGCCCAGCACAAAAAATCACCCCTAAGGTGAAAACCCCTTGTCCAGCTCTTTTTATCCTGAAAAATCACCCTCGAATAAAAACTTTCTTATTCAGCTCTTCTCAACCCAAAATCATCCGTAAGTGAAAAAACCCTTGTCCAACCAGCCCCGAAAATCACCTCTAAGTGAAAACCGCGTTTCTCTAAATCTCACCAGCTCAAAAAATCATCCCTAAGTGTAAAATCTCCTTGTTCAACTTTTCCAAGACATAAAAATCAACCCTCAGTGTAAAAACCTCATTTTCTAGCTCCCTCCAGCCCAAAAATTATCCCAAAGTGAAAAAACCCCTTGTTCAGACCTTCTTAGCACCAAAAATCATCTCTGAGTGCGAAAACCCCTGGCCCAACTCTGCCCAGCATAAAAAATCACCCCTAAGTTTAAAAATTTCTTGTCCAGCTCTTTTTAGCCTCAAAAATCACCCTTAAGTGTGAAATCCCCCTGTCCAGCTCTTCCCAGCCCTAAAAATTACGCAAAGTGAAAACCGCGTTTGTCTAAATCTCACCAGCTCAAAAAATCATCCCTAAGTGTAAAATCCCTTTGTGCAGCGCTCCACAGCTTCAAGAATCATCCCTAAGTGTGAAGTCTCCTTTTTCAACTTTGCCAAGACTTCAAAATCAACCCTAGGTATAAAAACCGCTTTTCTAGCTCTCCCCAGCCATAAAAATCATCCCCAAGTGGAAAAACTCTTTGCCCAGATCTTCTTAGCCCCAAAAATCATTCCTTAAATAAAAACTCCTGGCCCAGCTCTGCCCAGCACAAAAAATCACCCCTAAGTTTAAAAACACCTTGTCCAGCTCTTTTTAGCCTGAAAAAGCACCCCTGAGTGTGACAATTTCTTGTCCTGCTCTCCCCAACCCAAAATCATTCTTAAGTGAAAAAACGCTTGTCCACTTCTCCAGTAGACGTGTTCTGTAATGATAAAAAATTCATAGCCGCCGTCACCCCTGAAAATTTACAGCAGAGAACTTTTTGCCTCTGATGTAAATAGGATACTGTGTAAATAAAATATTTTTATAGTGTATAAACTTTATGGGTTAATTTAATTTTTTATTTGGTTGGAGTTAAAAAAAACATACTTCTCATAGCCAAGCCAACGTCACAAATTTATAAACCTTTTTTCAAATTTGACTTTTTGTTATTACTTGGATTCTTTTTCATTATTCTTCAACTGAACACATCGTCTTCTTGCACTTCAATGTGCTGGACACCTTTGTTGCATTGATTATTGCTTCCTCATAGAGGGAGGTTTGTAATGACCTAAATTTTCAAATATACTTTTTTGACATATTTTGATATATTTTGACCCCAGGAGCTCGAAAATAAAGTTTTAAAAAAATGTCCGTGTGTGTGAATGTGTCCGTGTGTGTAACTTATTTCTGTTTACAATATCTCGAAAAGTAAAAGAGCTATAATCATGAAATTTGAATGAAGTGTAGCTCGGATTGATATCCAGGTCTGATAGGATTTTGAGCTAGATCGACCATTTAGAAATAGTTTTTTCTTGTGTTTAGAGATTTAAAAAGAAAAATTTTACCTTGTTTATACAAAAAAAATTTTTTTGATATTCAAACTACAACAACACGATATCTAGCTTATTTGTTCGCGTCTTTGAAGCGCAGCAGTCGACCTATTGTTGAAACTTTTATGACCTACCAGTACCGATTCATGAAGTTTCAAAAAATGGTTTATTCTGTTTATATGAGAAAAATTTGTTTGATATTCAAAATACAATATAACATCTACGGTATTTGTTCGCGTCCTTGAGACGCATCGATTCACCTATTGATGAACTTTTCATAACCCACCTGTACCGATTTATGAAGTTTAAAAAAAATGGTTTATTCTGTTTATATGATAAAAACTTTTTTGATATTCAAAACACGATAATATTACATATAGAGTTTTTGTTCACGTCTTTTAAACGCATCGATTGACCTATTGATGTACCTTTCATGACCCACGATTACCGATTTATGAAGTTTCAAAAAAATGGTTTATTCTGTTTATATGAAAAAAACTTTTTTGATATTCAAAACACGACAATATTACATATAAAGTTTTTGTTCGCGTCCTTGAGACGCATCGATTTATCTATTGATGAACTTTTCATAACCCACCAGTACCGATTTATGAAGTTTCAAAAAAATGGTTTATTCTGTTTATATGATAAAAACTTTTTTGATATTCTAAAACACGACAATATTACATGTATAGTTTTTGTTCGCGTTCTTGAGACTCATCGATTGACCTATTGGTGAACCTTTTATGACCGAACAGTACCGATTTATGAAGTTTCAAAAAAATTGTGTATTTTATTTATATGAGAAAAACTTTGTTCATATTAGGAGTACAACAGTACTGTTTCTGAAGTGTTTGTTTGCGTCTTCGAGACACGCCGAATGACCTATTGACGAACCTTCTATGACCTCTTATGATCTAGCAATACCGTTTTATAAATTTAACAAATATATTGCTTATCTTGTTGAAATAAGGAAAACTTTTTTACTTTCGCGAATACAACTATGATGTATATCATATATTTGTTCGCGTCTTCGAGACGCGTGGATTGATCTATTGGCTAACTTTTGAGGACCATTATTGATTAATCAATAGCTACTCAAAAAGTTTTAAGAAAAGTTATCATGTTTCAATGAGGTTTTAATTTGAAATATAAAACTACCGTAAGTTAAAAAATTGTTTATTGTAACAGAACACATCAATTGAAATTTTGATGGGCCTTCTGATTTTCTGAAAATAAAATTTTCGGAAAGACAGAAACATAAGCTTGACAAATATTGAAAGTATACATTTTTTTCTTTTCTTTGGGAAAATCTCCCTCTATGAGGAAGCAAATTTATTTGATACTTATGAGGAAGCAAAATGCTCATAAAATGAGCACAAATAAACACACCCATAGTGAATACGTCCATAGTACTTCGCAGCCGTATTATTATTATTATTATATTATTTTATTCGGTGAAAAAGTCAATGATTGCAGCAAAGAGAATCGATCGTATCGACACATGTATAGATGTAGGATGACAATGGCTTGGTTGATTCAGAGTACAATAGTAGTACTCTTGAGTCAAATCTAATTGATGTGCACGTCGCACCGAATGTCCTGATGATCGATTTGGTATTTCTGTGGAAAATCTCTGCCTCAATATGTATGCATGTGTCACCTACACCGAAGTCCATTTACTATTCTGTGACACTGATATTACCATGCTAACCCAGATAATTGATAATCCACATAGAACGCATCTCTATCTTCTCTGCCACGAAGGATATTGAGATAATCACACTCGCCAACCCAAGCAAATTTCTCATAACTACTAATTATGCAACATATACATGAAGGTGGATCGAAAATAAATACTTTTGGAATTCGAAATCGCTACAACGCGGAAAAGTAGGGTATTGGGGTCCTAAAAAAGTATGATTAATTTGGAATCGATCGACATGCAGCTTGGTTACCCACGCTCGAAAAAAAGGTTTCAAAAATTTCTTGTTTGCAGAGTTTTTAAATTTTATTGAGTTTCAATTTTTTTTACATACCTGGAGGTCAAAAAAGTCTTCTCAATTTTTTTCGAATTTTAAGCTATCATTTTCTGAGAGATAATTCATATTTAATTTACCATTGTTTTCGGAAATTTTTTTAACACGTTTGCAAATAGGAGGAGAATTATTTGAGATACATGAAAACTTTTTAGTGACAAAACTGCATTAGAAAAAAATCCCCAAGACCCAGGAATCGAAATTAGCAAAAGAGCGAATTTTTAACATTTTGATTTTGTTATTTTATGAAATTATCTTTATAACTTGTAGTTTAAACATTTTTCTGAGCATGTGTTGGTTTCTAAACATAGAAATACACTAGAAAAAAAATCTACAAGGCCCAGGAATCGAAATTGGAATGACAGCAAATTTTCTTATTTCGGAATCTTGTATCTAACAGAATTAATTTTTATTTATTTATATGTTTAACATTTTTCGAGCTTGTGTGGCATTTTTAAGTCTAGGGAAAAAGTCGACAAGATCCAGGAATCTTAATTGAAAACAGCAACTTTCAAAAATGCTGAATCAGTGTTTATTGAATTTAAAAAGTTGCCTGTGAACCTGATTTCCTTAGAGGCAATTCTTTTTCGAACTGAAAGAAGGCATCGTTTTTTGTGCATGCAATTTCACGTATTTTTTTCTTTTTTTATGCAATTTTGAAAAATTTTAAACTTATAAGTAAAAAAAATTAATTCTGTTAGATACGAAATTCCGAAATAACAAAATTTGCTGTCATTGCAATTTCAATTCCTGGGTCTTGTCGATTTTTTTCTAGTGTATTTCTATGTTTAAAAAACCCACATATGCTCATAAAAATGTTTAAACTACAAGCTATAAAGATAAGTTCATAAAATACCAAAATCAAAATTTTAAAAATTCGCTGTATTGCCAATTTCAATTTCTGGGTCTTCTGGATTTATTTTCTAGTGTATTTCTATGTTTAAAAAACCCACACATGCTCAGAAAAATGTTTAAACTACAAGCTATAAAGATAAGTTCATAAAATACCAAAACCAAAATTTTAAAAATTCGCTGTATTGCCAATTTCGATTCCTGGGTCTTGGGGATTTTTTTTCTAATGCCTTTTCGTCACTAAAAAGTTTTCATGTACCTCAAATAATTCTCCTTCTATTTGCAAACATATTGAAAAAAATTTCCGAAAACAATGGTCAATTAAATAAGAATTATCTCTCAGAAAATGATAGATTAAAGTCCGAAAAAAATTGAGAAGACTTTTTTGACCTCCAGGTATGTAAAAAAATTGAAACTCAATAAAATTTAAAAACTCTGCAAACAAGAAATTTTTGAAACCTTTTCTTCGAGCGCGAGTAACCAAGCTGCATGTCGATCGATTCCAAATTAATTATACTTTGTTAGGACCCCAATACGCTACTTTTCCGCGTTGTAGCGATTTCGAATTCCAAAAGTATTTATTTTCGACCCACCCTCATCTACATATATTTATATAATCTAATGATACAATATCAAATATTGACCAATCAATGACACATGATTAATCATCCATTAGGCAATTAACCTACCCCGAAAAATATAGAGCTAGGCTTATATTGGACGCAGAGCTGCGGATTTAGGTGTCAGACCGAACAAGGCCAAACTAAAATTTGCCACTCTTTTTTAAATTTCATTACATTTCATTAGTTTCATTTTTTTCGTCTGCAGGGTTGTCAAACGAAAAAAAAAGATAATAGAAATAAAAGCCGACTTTTTCTGTCATAATAAAAAAATGTGTAGGGGGTCTTCCATATATTACGTAACGCTTTTAGGAGGGAGGGAGGGTCCAATAGGAACAGTTTTTTCGAAAAATCCTGACTTGACTAAAAATGTTTTTTTCTCAATATGATATCATTTTTTATATGTTTTATTAAAATGTGTTGCTTGGGGGTGGTCGCAGGTCAAAGATAACCTGGAAATCAGAGAAGAAGAGATTTTTTGTTGTTCAGGGAAAGGCAGGGAAAAATTCAGGGATTTTGAAAAAAAGTGACAAAAATTTATGTAAGAAGTACTTTAAGTAACTTCCAAGCATAATCAGGACTGTCACACAGTCAATTTTAGTAATTTTTTTTTCTCAAATCATTTTTTTTAGATAAAGTCACTATAGTCAATTTTTTAAATGAAAAGATCACTCTATTCACTTTTCTTTCAATAAATTATCCCATGGATTAACCACCATTGAATTCAGGTCTATATACCTATTTCTGAATCTTCATGAATTCTTTTAAAAATTTTGAGAGTATTTAAAAATATTCAAAGAAATTGTTAATAGATTTCAAGAATTTGAAGGGATTGCAAAGGATTTTAAAGATTTTAGAGTATTTTAAAAAAATTTAAGAAATTTTTAAGTTTTAAAAAGTTTCAAGGGATACCAAAATAATTCAAAGGATTTGAAATATTTTAGGATATTCTTAAAAATTTCAAAATCTTCACACAATTTCATGGTATTTCAATAGATTTTGAGTGATTTGAATTATTTTAGGATAATTTAGAAGATACCAAGGAATTTTGAACTGATTTCAGTAATTTAATGGGATTAAAAAGGATAAAAAATAGCTTAGGGTATTTTAATCAGATTTTAATAATTTCAAGTCATTCCAAAAAATTTGAAATATTTGAGGGTATTTTAAAAGGCCCTATAAGGTTTTAAGATATTTTAAAAGATTCCAAAGGATTTTATAAGATTTTCGAGGATTTGAATCATTTTAAGGGATTTTAAAAGCTCTCAAGATATATTTAAGTAAAATAATAATAAAATTCTTAACTAGAGAGATTTACCAAAAAAGATTAAATTTCTATAAAAAGAGATGAATTTTCAAACCAAATAAGAAAAAAAATTTTAATCAAATAGTTTAATTTTTATGCCAAAAAAGGAGTTTTTAACGAAACAGCTGCATTTTCAACAAAAACGAATAATTTATTAACCAAATGCTTGAAGTTTTAACAAAATAATTAAATTTTGAACCATGTACTAAAACTTTAAACAAAAACAAGGAATTCTTGACCAGAAATTTAATAGCCGAAATTAACCAAAAAGACGAATTTTTAACAAAATACTTGAATTCTCAAATAGAACAGATTAATTTTTCAATCGAACCGTTGGATTTTTAATTTAATAAATTGATTTTCTACCAAGAAGACGAATTTTTAACGAAATGTATAAATCTTCAACCCAATAGTTCAATTTTCGGCTTAAAGAGGTCAATTTTCAACCAAAAATGGAATATTTTAATTTTCAGTTAAAAAAATTAATTTTCAATTAAAAAAAAAAACAACGAATTTTCAACGAAATAGAGAAATTTTCAACCACAGGAATAAATTATTAACTAAAATCATGAATCTTCGAATAATGAATTTTTAACAATGTAGTTCAACTTGTGACCAAATAGTTGAATTTTCTACCAAACTGTTTAATTTTTAAGCCGAAAACACAAATTTCCAACAAAAAAGCTGAATATGCAACCAAAAAGGATGAAATATTAATAAAATTGTTACAGTTTTAACAAAATAATTACATTTTGAACATACTACTAAAACTTTCATACAAAGAAGATAAATCCTTAACTAGAAATTTAATAGTTGATTTTAACTAAAAAGACAAATATTCAACAAAATATTTGAATCTTCAAATAAAACAGATTAATTGCCAAGTAAACAGTTGCAGTTTTGAATAAATAAATTTATTTTCTACCAAGAAGACAATTTTTTACTAAAAAGACAAATTTTTAATAAAATACATGAATTTGCAACCAAATAGTTGAATTTTCAACTGCAAAAATCAGTTTTCATTCAAAAATGGAATAGTTTAATTTTCAGTTAAAAAAATTAATTTCCAATAAAAAAACGAATGTTTAACAAAATAGCTAAATTTTCAACCAAAAGAATCAATTTATAACTGAAAATGATGAATTTTTAAATTAAAAAAAAACTACTTTTTAATAAAGTAGTCGAACTTTTGACCAAATAGTTGAATTTTCTAGCAAATTGTTGAATTTTTAAGCAGAAAAAAACAATTTTCAATAAAATCCCTTATGAATAATAATTATTAGTAAGTATAGGATCCAGTCGCGAAAAAAGTATTGGATTTCCAATACTTATTCGCGAAAAAAGTACTAGATCCAATACTTACCAATACTTCTTTTTTAAAAGGGTTATAGTTGAATTTTCAACAAAAAAGGATGGTTCGTTAACAAAATTGTTGAATTTTCAAATTTAAAAGCTCAATTTTCTACCAAAAATGAAATAGTTGAATTTTCAGCTCAAAAAATTAATTTTTAATTAAAAAACGAATTTTCAACGAAAAAGGTGAATTTTCAACCAAAGAAATGAATTTTTAACTGAAATTATGAAACTTCGAATCAAAAAATATATTTTTAATAAAGTTATTCAACTTTCGACCAAAATAGTTGAATTTTTTACCAAATAGTCGAATTTTTCGGCCAAAAATACACATCTCCAACAAAACAGTGAAATTTTTAATCAAAAATGATGTTTTATTAACAAAATTGCTGAGATTTTAAGCAAAACAATTAAATTTTCAACCAAATGCTAAAACTTTTAATTAAACATAAGATGAATTCTTAACCAGAAATTCAATAGTTGAATTTAACCAGAAAAAACTACGAGTTTTCAACAAAATACTTAGATTCTCATATGGAACAAATTAATTTTCACTTAAAGAGTTACATTTTCAATTACATAAATATATTTTCTACCAAAAGAGGAATTTTCGACGAAAAAGACTTTACGTAATTTATGCACGGCCCCTCAGCAGAAAAATTACTTAGATCCCTTTTCTTTCATAAGGGATGTTTTTCTCAAATTCACTACAAATGAAGCTAAATATTCAGCCAATTCACTTTGATTGATTTTTCTCGAAATCGAGATTTGAGTGGTTCCCTTTTTGACAAACGATTTCAGTTGAGGAGCGAAAAAAGGCCTTTTTGGCCTCTGGTGTAAATATGTCACTGATTGTTCGTTACTTGAAATATTTCGAACCAAGTTGAAAATTAAAATCCGTGCCGTAAAAAGTGTTCTATTTTGTAAAGAAACTTTTAGGAAAACGAGCACAGTAAACAAGAATACTTAAAAGTTAAATCGTAAAATGGTTGACATCAAATTCAGTAAAATTTGTTTGAATAAAAGCCAAGTATATTCGATTATAGGTAGAATTTGACTGAATATAAAAATATTCTCAAACCTAGATTTCATATTTTCTTCAACGCAGTATGAGAATCTGATCTATTTTTATTTAATTGTCGGTGCCGAGTTTTTTATAAATTCCTATGTGATTTAGTAATTCAAAAATTGTATGTATCCTCGTATACATTGAATTCTCTGAAAGAATTTTTGCCTCAGTTATTACGATGAAACCTATTTCTTAACTCAAAACTTTTATTTCCGCCCATTTTTAGGGTTTCGTAGCCCCGGACAAAACGCTTATAGTTTCGGTCGAGTGACCGTCCTTCGTAGGTCATCGTTTTTCACGAAACTCGAGACAAGATTCGAAGCGAGATAAGATTCTAGACGAGTTTAGAGATTCGAGACAAGATTCGAGACAAATTCGAGATTCGAGCCAAATTCGAGATTCGAGCCAAATTCGAGATTCGAGACAGATTCGAGATTCAAGCCAAATTCGAGATTCAAGGGGGAAAGATTCGAGACGAGATTTGAAACAAGATTCAAGACGAAATTTGAGACAACATTCGAGACAAGATTCAAAACAAGATTTAAAACAAGATTCGAAACAAGATTCGAAATAGGATTCGAGATGGCACTCGATACGAGACTCGATACAATATTCGAGTCAAGGTTCGAGATGATATTCGAGACAAAATTCAAGGCGATGTTCGAGACGTGATGAGGGGTAAAGAGGGGAGGAGAGAAGGAGAGGGAAAAGGGAGCAGAATGCAGAGATTTGAACGACTTAATAGGCTGCGAAACCCTTTTTTGTAGGCGCATTTCGCCTATTTTGGCTATTTTGTTATCTTAAAACAAGACCCTTTTTTCTAAACAAAACATTTCATTTTTGTCAAGTGAGACGCAGTAAAAATTAAACCAGCTTATTCTGTTTACCTATTTATTTAACTGTTCTTTTAAAATAATTTTCTAATCAACAGTACAAGTGAACTGTCACGTGTCGAGTTAATCGAAAAACTTGGAGAGCCTCCAAGTGATTAAACGTGTTTTTGTTCTCCCCACTGGAAAAACGCCAGTAGTGACTAGTGAAAATTCTAAGTTTCAGACTTTTGATAAATTAGCATGTTTGTTCAATTTGTTTAGACCTTTTTTGATTATTCAATTACTTAATACACTCCAAATATTTATAAGCAATACCACTTAAAATGTCAGAAATGTATGGAAACGTCTGAATTTCCAAACATCGAATTAACGCAACTAGTTTCTTAGAACTTGTGAGCAATTTCTGCCAAAAATAATTTCTTTCTCTCCAAATTGGTATTATTTCCAAGGCAGAAATTTTCCAAGATGAATGGTTTTCGAGTTGAAAAGTTTCAGATTTTTAGATTAGATCTTTTCGAATTTTAGTTATGTAATATCGTCGTTTCCGAATTAAGAACTTTCAAATTTGGACGTCTCCAGATTCAATGTATAATTTATTTTCAGAAAACATTTTTAGAGATTGAAAGTTCCTTTTTTATAGAAGAAAATATATGTTACATTATGTAAAAAATTATAAGAATTTCCAAAAAATAAATCAACACTGTCATTTTTAATGTTTACAAATCAAGAATTTGGAACTTCAAATCAATAAAATTGAATAAATTTCCATTTAAAATCTTCAAATGTGAACTTTTCGGAAAGAATTATTCCAAATTGTATAATTTTCTGTTATACACATTAAATTTTGAAGAAAAATATTCCAAATTGAAGAATTCTAAATTGAAAATCGTTAAAATTGACGAATTTTCAATTTTAAATTATTAAAAAAAAAATTTTAATTACATACTTTTAAAATATAAACCTTGACAATTTAATAATTTAAAATTCTATATTATCAAAGTTCTCGAATTTTCAATTGTACCTTCAAAATTCTAGAACTTTGAAATGTGAATCTTGAAAATTGAACAGTTGTAAATTTTGAAAGTTTACAGTACACAAATATGCAAGTTTTAAGCTTTAGAATGAAAAATTCTGTAATTTTAGTGATTTATATTTGAAATTTTATTGATTTGGCAGATTTAGGATTCAAAACTCTTGACTTTTCATTTTCAAAAACATTATAATTTAAAAATTTTTATTCACTAAAATAAAACTGAAGAGTTTTCCATTGTAACTCTTCATAATTATAGAATTCTAAATGGTGAATCTTTAGAATTAAAGAGTTTTTAATTTTCGAAATTTGCAAACAAAAAAATGCAAGCTTTAAGTTTAACGATGAAAGATTTTGTAATTTTTATGATTATTTACATTTAAATTTTTATTAATTTGGAAGATTTAGAATTGAAAACTTGACTTTACATGCTCAAAAACATCACAATTTAAGAATTTTTATTTACTGAAATAAAACTGAAGAGTTTTCAGTTGTTACTCTACAAAATTGTAGAACTTGATTTGCAAATTCTTGAAATTCAAGATTTTTTCACTTTGACAAGAATTATTATAAATTACAAATCGTTAAAATTGAAGAATTTTCTATTGTAAATCTTCAAAATAGAACTATTGAAAAAATATCTCAAATTAAAAACCTTTAAGGTATAAATCTTGAAAATTGCATACGTTGCCTTTTTATATTTTCAAAATTCAAGAATTTTCAATTGTGATTTAGAATTGAAAACTTGACTTTTATGCATCTTCAAAATTAAAAAGGTTTTTAATTGTAACTCTACAAAATTGAAGAAATTTGAAATGTAAATTGTTAAAATTGAAGATTTTCCATTTTAAATCTTCAACATGGAACTATTTCAACAAGAAGAATGTTTCAATATTGGAACTTTTTTTTATTATGGAAGAATTAGAACTGAAAACTTGACTTTTGATCTTCAAAATCATCCAAATTTAAGAATTTTTATTTATTCATCCTTAAAATTGTTTTTAATTGTAGCTCTTAAAATGGAACGACTGAAAAATTTTGAAAAATAAAATTCCCGAATACTAAAATTCTCGAATAATAAAATCACCGAATAATAAAATTCTCGAATTGGAAAATTACCGAATAATACAATTCCCGAACAGTTTATAATATTACCGAATTGGAAAATTCCCCATTAATCAAATTCCCGTCGGTTTATAATATAACTGATTTTTAAAATGCCCGAATTTAAACAATTAAACTTTTTTTATAAATATTATTTATTGATTAAAAATACAATGATCAAATATTTTTATAAAAAAAATGTTTTAATGTTTTAAATTTCTAAAATTATTGTTTGAATTTAAAATAACAATAATTGAGAACAAATTTAATCCAAAAATATATTTTTTTAATTATTGTTATTTTATATTCAAACTGTCATTTTAGAAACTTTAATCATTAAAAGTAATTATTTTGATAAAAATATTTGATCATTGTATTTTTAATTATTAAATAATATTGATAAAAAACATTTTTTAATTGATTAAATTCGGGGATTTTATACTTTCGGAATTGTTTTGTTCGGATTTTTTATAATTCGGCAATTTTCTGTCGGGAATTTTCAAATTCGGTAATATTGTAAACTGTCGGAAATTTTATTTCTCGGGAATTTTACAATTTGCTAATATTATAAACTGTTCGGGAATTTTATAATTTAGGAATTTTATTATTCGGAAATTTTTCAATTCAGGAATTTTATTATTCGGGAATTTTATATTTCGGAATTTTTCAATCATCCCTTTTTAAATTCGGTAATATTATAAACTGTCGGGAATTTTATTATTCGGGAATTTCACAATCCGAAATTTTTATATTTTGGCAATTTTATAATTTGGGGTATTTTATTATTTTGGAATTTTCCACTTCCGGAATTTTACAGTGTCGGGAATTTTATTTTTCGGGATTTTTCAGTCGTCCCCTAAAATTTTATAATTTCGGGAAGTTTCCATTTCGGATATTTTTTTCAGTGATCCCCTTAGCACAATAATAACAATTTTCGAATTAGAGTACCTTATTGATTTTATTCATGCGCGTATTTTTCCCCACATTGAAGATACGTATTTTTATTTAGTATGTATTTCTATACTTCACAAGTTCGAACCCTCAATTTGAACCTTTCATGCGTGCCGGCGAAATCTATAGCAGTTACTAAATTGTTTTATCATATTTTCCTTCACAAGGGTATCATCATAATATTTTATCTCTGCCCACTTTTTTCACTCGAGGAATAAAAAAACCACACCTGAAAGCGCCAATTTTTCTAGTCTTTATTACCAATTGTAGCATTATCCTTTTTCTAACCGGGGACTGATTCTGTTTTATAAATATTCTGAGTTTAATTATCAATATTAATTATCATAGAGAAATGTTCAATTTTCGTTTACTATGCCTTGTTTAGTCAATTGTAACCAACAATACATATTTATTTCAATACTGGTAGGACATTAAAATTAGTCCTGACCATTTTAGAATTAAAATGGATTAACAAAAAAACTCTAATGTAAAATAAATTCTTTTTCTAACATAAAATGTCTGGATTGTGGATTGACTGAAGGGAGAGATGATTGCGTCAATTATTTATGATTCTAAATTGATTAGAAAATCCCTCTCATAACATATGTACAAATTGAATTCTCCTTCAATACAAAATCGAAACAGAAAATTCGCTTCGCTCAATAAGGTGTTTATCGCAAGATAAATTTCAAAGTCGTTACAAGTTTCATTGGGGTTCCAAATTTTTTTAAGTTAAAGTAGAAAAATTCCCATTCAAATTGAAAACTGAATTGAATCATTTTTATTTTTTCGCAAAATTATTATTTATTATTATATTATTTATTATGAGATGAAGTTCAAAGTCGTTACGATAAAAATTTAATTTTGAATAAAGCACATAGAGATGCAACCATACAACGTCTTTATCGGAAGATAAAGTTCAGAGTTGTTACAATAAAATTCCACACACTAATTTAAAAAATCCCATAACTCATGTGTAACTATCCGAATTCTAATGAATTAGGATAGTTTCGTTGACAAAAGTTTAAATCACGAAAGAGAATCCTTTAAGAGTGGCGTCCCCTGAATGAGGCGTAGCCAATTCAAAATTCTGTCTTCAATGACGGGTGGATCGAAGAGAGGCTCCAGTAAAAAGTGAATCGGTCCCGAAACCTAAATGAATATATTATGTGCATCGGACCATCGCTATCCCCACTTATTAGCTAATGGCGCGCGCACTTTCGCTATCCCCACTTAATAGCTAATGGCGCGCGCACTCTCGCTATCCCCACTTATTAGCTGATGGCGCGCGCAGTCGAACGAATGATCGCATGGTTTCGTGAATCATCCCTTCGTTCCACCTGCTTTTACTCTTTCGAGTTACGGGCGTATCTATATATTAATGTTCGTCCGTTCCTTTATGATTTAATTATGATTTAATTATGATTTAATTATAATTTAATTATAATTTAATTATAAATTATGAAAATAGAACAGACCGTCCCACAATCTTCTCATTTTCAGTTATCTTGAAACATGAATTCAATTACCAAACCTTCTCCAATTCTAAACTGAAATAGTCCAAATTAAAAAATGTTTAATTGTTCATTTCTATATTAAATAAATCCGGGCATCGGACTCATTTCATAAATTCAAAATAGTGTAAATAGTAGGATAGATTTTGAAAATTAGTAGCAAAATAGTATTCTTTTAAAGTACCCTAAAAGCTTTGAAACCTGTTGAAATACTTTAAGAACCCCTGAAATATGTTGAAATCCTTAAAAATTTCTGAAAACTCGTCAATCATTTTGTACCCCTTGAAATCCGTAGAAATTCCTAAAAAATCTTAAAATTTCTCTTGATATCCTATAAAATCTTCAAATACATTGTTAGAATTTTCTGTAGGAATTTTCAGAAACGCGTCAATAAAGCTTTATGCAGAAACCGTTTCTAAATTTTCCTTAACAGGAACAGAAATTTCAGCATCGGTGACTGCATAAAGCTTTAATCAATGTTTAAGAAAATTCAGTCACAATTTAGTACTTTAAGTTACTGTAAATAAAATTTTCAAGGGATTAAAAAATTTTTTCTGTTCATTAATTTTAATATAAAATATGTAGTCTATATTTGTCATGACAATACATATAGTTAGAAAATATGAGTTAAAGTTAAAATAAACATTTTATTCATTGAGATACATAGGGTGCAGTTGCTAACCGCGCACTTCTTTCGGTCACGATAACTTATATTTCTGTTAACATTTAGGAATTTTAGGAAAATATTTCTAATTTTCAGATACCGTTTCTGAATGTTAATCAAAATTTAGTAAATTTACTATAAAAGATACCGAATTTCGTTTCCAGCAACCTAATTTCATAAATTTCAGTTACTTTAATATTTTAAATGTGAGTAGAAATCCTCAGAAATCTCTAGAAGTCCTTCGAAGTTTCATTATACATTTCGTTTATTCTTTGAAGTAATTTTATTCACTAAAGTTCTCTAGAAAACCATCGGAATCCCTAGAAATCTTGCCAATGGCATTGATATTCTGGATAACTTTTTTAAATCCTTTGAAATTTTCTGAAATCCTTCGAAATTCTTGGAAAACGCTTAAAAAAATTCCAATCTCGTTGAATTTCCTCGATTCTTTTAAAATACTCTAAACTCTTTAAAGTTCTTTGAAATCACTAGAAATTGATAAAACCTCTTAAATCTTGTAATATCTAATAATCCCTTAAAAATCTATTAAAAACACTTAATTTCTATTGAAATTCTCTGTGATTTCTGGAAAACTCTCCAAAGATTTCAGAATTCCTTAAAAAATAATATAGTATTATATATAGTATTTGCGAACATTGAATTCCACGTAAAGACGTGTATAACACTACGAGTGATGTACGATATTTTATTAGGAATCAATATGTGATGAGACTATAGGGCTCACATTTTCTCTACTTTCCCTCCAATAATTTTCCCTCACGTACCCAACTAACTCTTCTCATATTTCCCCTCTTTTCGCAATCTCTTACTCAAATCCTCAATCAACATTATTCCCTCCCTATTTTTCTCTCACTTCTCCTTCTTCCGCTCCTCCTCATATTTCCCTTAAATTTCCCTACTGCCCCTCATTTCCCCTCACTCCCCTTACTTCCCGCCCCTGATTTCCACTCACATCCCCTCCTAGAAAAAAATTACGAAGCAAGGACATCCAATAGAAATGATAAGGGTTTCTGCCCGGGGCTATGTAACTCTAAAAATTATAATTTTAAAATAACAGCAATCTCCTTAATCTCGCAAATAATTATTTTTACACTTATTTTAATCAATATAAATGAAAAAAAGATGTTTTTTCCTCCCTCATAGAGGGAGGTTTGTAATTACCTCAATTTTTAAATCTACTTTTTTGATACATTTCGATATAATTTGTCCCCAGGAGCTTGAAAATAAAAATTAAAAAAAAATGGCCTTGTGTGTAACTTTTTTCTGTTCACCATACTTCAAAAAGTAAAAGAGATATGATCATGAAATTTGAATGAATTGTAGCTCCGAGTAATATCCAGGTCTGATAGGACTTTGAGCTAGAGCGGCCATTTAGAAGCATTTTTTTTTAGTTTAGAGATTAAAAAAAAATTATCTTGTTTATATGAGAAAAACTTTTTTGATATTCAAATACAACAATACGATATCTAGTATATTTGTTCGCGTCTTTGAGACGCATCGATCGACCTACTGTTGGAACTCTTATGACCTACCAGTGCCGATTCATGAAGTTAAAAAAAATGGTTTATTATTTTTATATAAGAAAAACTTTTTTGATATTGAAAATAAATTAATACTAGATTTAGTGTATTTGTTCGCGTCTTCAAGGTGCATCGATCGACCTACTGTTGAAACTTCTATGACCCACCAATACCGATTTATGAAGGTAAAAAAAATCGTTTATTCTGTTTCTGTGAAAAAAAAAATTTTTTATACTTAAAATGCAACAATACTACTTGTAGGGCATTTGTTCGCGTCTTTGAGACGCATCGATCGACCTATTGTTGAATCTATTATGACATACCAGTGCCGATTTACGATGTTTCAAAAAAAAACTGGTATATTCTGTTTATATGAGAAACACTTTGTTTCATATTAGGAATACTACAGTACTGTATATGACAAGTTTGTTTGCGTCTTTGAGACACGTCGAATGATATATTGACGAACCTTCCATGATCTCTTATGATCGAGCAATACCGATATATAAATTTAAAAAATAGACTGTTCATCCTGTTGATGAAAAGAAAACGTTTCTAATATTGGGAAAATAACAGTAATGTATATTATGTATTTGTTCGCGTCTTCGAGACGTATCGACTGCCCAATTAAAGAACATCTCATGATCTACCATAACCTACCAATACCGTTTTTAAATTTCTTAACAAAATTATTTCCTTTGTTTTTAAGAGGATTTTCTTAAAATGGGGAATATAGGAAGATTGTATTTGATGTAATTTTGTGCGTCTTCGAGACGCATGGTTTAATCTATTGAAAATATATCGATGAACATTCTTGATTAATCAATAGCGACTTAGAAAGTTTGAAAAAAAGTTACGTTGTTTCTATAAAGAAAACTTTTGTTTTAATTTGAAATATAAAACTGTCGTAGGTTAAAAAGTTGTTCATTGTAACAGAACACATCGATTGACATTTTAATGGGCTCTCTGATTTTCTGAAAATAAGATTTATCGTAAGACAGAAACATAAGCTTGAAAAATATTAAAAGTATCCAGTTTTTTTTTCATTTATTAGAGAAAAGCCACCCTCTAATGAGGAAGCCTGATACTTATGAGGAAGCAAAATGCTCATCAAATGAGCACAAATAAATACACCTATTGTACTTTGCAGCGGTGTTTCGATCTAAAATACTTTTTTTCATTGAATTACAAAAAAAATAATTCCAACTTTTTGTTTTCACCTGTATTGGGTAGGCTCTAAAATTTTTGAACTTTTTTTTGTGCGGAAGACTTGTAAATCCCTTTACCAAATTAGTCAATTTCAATCAACCACAAATAATTCAGTTGCATCTGAACACCTCTTTGATTCAAGGCAAATTGATTCTCTTTGAGAGCTTTAGGTCAGTTCGATAAGTTTGAATTTCACTTCACTTTGACGTCTTAATGGAGATTTTAAGGCTGGCCAGCCGATTCGAATTTCAAAGTTTGGGTACCAATTTCAAGGCTTGGTAGATGGGTTTTCTCTTGACTGTGAAAGCTTATCATTCCGCTAGAATTCACTTTTTACCTATAGTTCTTGTGCAAACAGAAAGGATAGACAAAATGGAAAATTAGAATTTTTCGATGCAGCTGCTATCTTTATAGATAGCTCATAAAAGTCACTTCAAAGCAGATGTGGTTTGCAAAATGGGGTCTCATGCATATTTGAGTCGAAAGAAGACATTTTTTTAGAGCTTTACTTTAAAGAGAACCTCATTTCTTTCAGGGAAAAGATATTCAAAAAAATTGTAAAAATATAAAAGCATAGGGGCCATTCAAAAACTACGTCACACTAAAATAGGGGGGAGCAGGTTTTGTGACGTATCGTGATTTTTTTTTAATTCTTGAAAAAATGAGAACTAGTGTTTTCATTTTACAAGTGAAGCATTTAAATACAGACCTTATACTCTCTTCTCTATTCCTCTTTTTTCCAATTTTTTAAAGGAATTCCTATTATCCCCTTTTTTTCAAGAAACTTCCCCTCTTCCTTGTTTTTTCGCTTAAATGCGAACTGAATTATTAGAACCCAATAAGAAAATCCGAATATTTTTCGTTGAAGGTTCATTATTTTTTATTGAAATGTCTACTATTATATTTTTGGTTCAGAATTCATCTTGTTTGGTTAAAAATTAATTTTTTAAACTGAAAACTTAACTATTTTATTATTGATTGAAAACTGAGAGTTTATAGTTGAAAATTCATTATTTTTGTTGAAAATTCGTATTTTTTGGAAGAAAATTAATCTTATTGAATATAAGTTAAACTACTTGATTAAAAGTTGAATTATTTTGTTGAAAATTGATTTGAATAGTTGAAAATTCAACTCTTTTGTGGAAAATTAGTCGTTCTGGTTTGGAAATTCATCTCTTTCGGTAGAAATTTGATTAAAAAAAAAATGCAACTGTTTGGTTGAAAATTAATCTAATTGGGTTGAGTATGAAACTATTTCTTTGAAAATTTGCCTTTTTTATTGAATTCAACTCATTTTTATTTAATAATTTGTTGGTTGAAATATCACCATTACAATTTTAGTTGAGAATTAATCTTATTTGGTTATATTCATCTGGTTTTTGATTTAAAATTGAAATCTTTTTTCTGGTTGTAATATCAACTATTATATTTTTCGTTGAGAATTCATCGTTTTTTATTAAAAATTCAACTACCTGGTTAAAAGTATAACTACTTTGTTAAAAATTAATTTCATTACTTGGAGATCCGACCCTTTGGATAAAATTTCAACTGCTTTGTTGAAAATTCATTTTTTTGGTTTAAATTGATTTTTTGAAAAGCAAATTTAACCATTCGATCAATGGTTGAAAATTGTTAGCTTTTAGTTCAAAATTCAACTATTTGCTTGAAAATTCTAATTTTTCGTTGAAAATTAATCTTCTTGATAAAAAGTTCAACTTCTTGGTTAAAGTATTCGGCTGAAAATGAACTTTTTTGTTAAAAACTAAACTACTTTTATGAAAATTTAATTTTTTTGTGAAAAATTAACTTTTTGTTAAAAAATCATATTTTTGGGTTGAAATTTCATCCGTTTTATAAATAAATTCGTCCTCTCGGCTTTAAAATTCAACAACTTGGTGAAAAATTGAACAAGTTTGTGGAAAATTCATTTTTTTATAGATTCACCTCCTTGGTTGAAAATTTAACTATTCCATTTTTAGAAAATGAATCTTCCGGGTTAAAAAATCACCTTTTGGGTTGAACGCTGTTCTTGCAAATTCCTTTTTCTTTAAAGATATATCATTTCAGATAAAAATTTCTCTTCTTTGTTGGAAATTCGCTTCTTGAAAACTGATATTTTTTAGTGCAAAAATTATTTATTTTGTTAAAAATTCGGGTTTCTTTTTATCGAAATTCTTGGTTGAGAATGCATCCTTTTTAATTACAAATGCAACTGTTTGGTTCTGAATTAATGTGATTTAGATGAGGATTCAACAATTTGGTAGAAAATTAAACTGTTTGATTGAAAATGATCTTTTTGGTTAAATATACATATTTTTGGTTCAAATTTAAGTATTTGGTCGAAAATTAAACTTTTTAAATGAAAATTTAACTTTTTGGTAAAAAATTAACTTTCTTGTTAAAAAAAATCATAATTTGGGGTTGAAAATTCAACCGTTTTGTAGATAATTCGTCCTTTTGGCTTTAGAATTCATCAATTTTGTTAAAAATTGATGTATTTAGTTAAATATTTATATTTTTTTCAAACCCACCTACTTGGTTTGACATGTTAATTTTTCGTTAAAAATTCGTTTTTTTATAAAAATTAATTATTCATCTAAAAATTGCACTATTCCATTTTTGGTTAAAAATTTATTCCTTGTAAGTTGAAAATTCAACTATGCGGTTCAAAATTAAACTATTTTGTTGAAAATTTAATTATTTGTTGAAAATTCAACTATTTTGTTAAAAACTCATTTTTTCGTTTAAAAATTCAACTGCTATGTTGAAGATTCTTGTTTTTGGTTTGGAGATTCAATTATTTGGTTAAAAATGCAACTGTTTGTGGTTCAAAAAAAATAATCATTTTTGTTTAAAAGTTCAACTATTTGGTTGTAAATGCAACTGTAAATAAAAATTCTTGAAATTACTTCAAATCACTAAAGTCCCTTGTAATCCTTTAAAATCCCCGGAAATAGTTCAAAATTTTCAAAAATTGGTTGAAATCCTTGAAATTCCGTGGAATATTTTGAAATCTTACGGGATCCCTTGGAATCTTAGAAATCTCTTTGAAATTAATTGAAAATTTTTTTAATTTGTGGGAATCTTTTCGAATCTTTTGAAATCCCTTACATTATATTAAAATCTTTAAAGAAACACTAAAATTCCTGGAAATCCCTTAAAATTCTTCTAAATCCCGCTAATCTTTTGAATTATTACGAAATCCTCCACAATCCATGTATATACTCACGAATCCTCTGAAACCTCTTGAAATTCTTTGAAATCCCGTGAAATTATCGAAACCCATTTAAATCTCATCAAATCCGTTAAAATCCCTGAGATTATTTTGAAATCTTAAAAATCCGTTAAAATTACTTAAAATCTCTACACATCGGTTAAAATCCTTAAAATTTCATGAGATATTTCAAAGCCTTACGAGATACTTTGAAATCTTTGAAATCCCTTTAAAATTAATTAAAATCTTTTGAATCTCTGGAAATCTTTCCGAATCTCTTGAAATCCCTTACAATATATTAAAATCTTTTAGAAGTCATTAAAATTCCTCAAAATCCCTTGAAATCCTATAGAAAATTCTGAAATTATTTGATATTCCGTTAAATCATTTGAAATGTTACGAAATCTTTTAAAATATGTGGTCAAAATTTTTAAAAATCTTTTGAAAACTCTCAAAATACCGTAAAATCTTTGAAGTTAAATTAAAGTTCCCTGATATCCTTCAAAATTCGTGAAAGTACTTCGGTATCACATATAATCCTTTGGAATCATTTGTAATTCCGTGACGTATTGAAAAATCTCTTTAAATCCCTTAAAATCCTTTATAATATTCGGAAACCATTTCTGTGGATATGTTTTGGAATTTCTTAAAATCGTTTGAAATACCGTGAAATCATCAAAAACTCTTTAAACGCGTTCAAATCTTCTAAATCCGATTTAAGTTTCTTGATATCCTTTACAGGTGAAATTCCTGAAAATACTTCGGCATCACATGAAATCCTTTACAATTATTTGAAATCCTGTGACTTATTTAGAAATCCCTTAAAATCGTTTAAAAAATTGTAAAAT
>CAKNYM010034469.1:4651-27402 GCA_932195095.1 Andricus curvator
GGGGTCCGAAAGAAATTTTACGCTTTGTTACATGGGGGGAGAGGGGTTAAAGAGGTTGATAATAACGTTACGTAATATGTGAAGACTCCCTTATGCAAATATGTATTTCTATTGGGATCTGAAATCATGACGTAACAGCATCACGTGATACGCAATATGGAGGTAACAACGGGGTCACTTTACCTCTAATACATGCGATGCGAAGGGTTTTTAATTTATTTTGCAATTATTTCGAAGAACTGGGAGTCAGTATCTGCAAAAATGGTTTGAGTACACATTTTAAGAAAGGAAAAAAAATTGTGCACGCTAGACATGTTATAAATTTAGAAAAAATATCAATTATAAGTTGATGTAATCGTCATCCAGTGTATTGTTTTCGTGAAAAATGTTTTGTTTTTATTATTTAAGGAGAGGGTTGAACATGGCTAGGTAGACGTACTTTAGAAACTGAATTTAAAATCTTTAAAAAGGAATATAAATTACGTTTTTTGTGAAAATTTCAGACCATTTCATAACGTACAAAAAAGTGGCTTCCATCTAGTTTTTACGATAAATACATTGGACACATATCCTTGAAAAGTGGACAATTTTCTATTTATAAGTGCGTTTTAATACACTTTTCACATAAAAATACCTTAATTAAGTAGAAAATGAGATTTTACTTAAAATAATATAAATGAGTGATATACGGAACATAACGTAATTTTAGGTTATGTACGTGTTATATAATAACGACGATAATAATTCATCATTTGGATATAAATTGGGTATAATGACTTATTTTAAGTTGTTTCTCACATGTGTTATTATATTAAAGTGAAAGAAAATAGTAGCATCCAGTTAGAAAATCATTATTTTTTAAAGATATGATGATGTTTCTAATAAAGACAAGAAGGAAAAAACGCTTTTTTCAACTTTATGAGACCCAAATACACGAATCCAAACTTGTCTTCTGGTGCTACTTATATTTCTTATTGATTATATTGCTTTAAACTGAACGAAATATTAATATAATAATAATTTTTAGTATAAAGTTCAAATGGATCATGTAGTAAAACCTGTAATACGACGAATACGACCCCGTTATTTTAGTACTACATTTGGCCACCAGTTGGCGTATCGTTGTATTTCAGATCCCAATATCAAATATTTATTAAAAATATTGAGAGATATAGCACTGATACAAATTAAAATATGTTTTTGAAAGAAAAAAATTTATAAAAATAAGCCTGATAGTTTAATGAAACAGCTGAATGTTATTTTATTCATCTCCATTCGAAGTTTCTACATTTTTAATGAAATCGTTTCAAAAATGGAACATTCTAAAAACTAAATATGTATTAAATACGAGATTTATTTTCATTTTATTTGAATCAATTTTCAAATTTTTAAATAAAATATTATAAAAATTACATGTTATTAACAATTAACACGTGATTTATTTATTTAAATTAGTTACAACGATTTGCTTTTAAACACAAAGGATACTATTAAATGTTTATATTGAATACTTAATAGTATTTTTTCATCTTTTGAATTTTCCCGCCCTGATGTTTGAAACTTTGGAAACTTTGAAACGTTTCCAAAGTTTCATGAAACTTTTCATTCAGTCAAAGTTTCATGAAACTTTACAGCCCTACACACTAGTCACGAAATGTATTATTATCGCACGATGATAATTAAAAAAAATATGTCAAATGATTTTCATTCAAAATATAAAATAACCGATTTCTGGTATAAATCTGCAGATTAATAAAAATCGGAAAAATCTTATGATTTTATTCATGAAGAATACCTATTTTTTACGACAAAAATTGTTTCAAATTACAGGTTGTATTTTTTGAAATTGAATCACTTTTGTTTAGAATAACTGATTTCCGGTAAAAAGCATTAACCTAACCCTAAATTGTTCCAAAAATTATCAATCTTCTTTGAAATGTAATTATTTTTGTTTAAAATAACCGATCTCCGTTGAAAAACGTTACCATAACGTTAAACTGCCATAGAATTGTAAATCTCCTTTGAAACCTATATCGATATTTTCGTAAAAATCACTAGCTTAAAACCTACCGATTTCTAGTGTAAAACACCAACATGACCTGAGATGGTTAATAAGTTCTGAAACTTCTCCGCCTCTGAAGGGACGCAGTGCAACTACTACTCAGTCAAGTAGATTGTGCAATATTATGAAAACGGTTCAGGCAGCCCTGACTGTTTGGGTTTCGATGTACGCGCTTTATGAACAAGGCTATTAGTAGGCAACCCCCCGAGATTGTTCCTCTAAAAAGAGTCTGGTGTAATTCATTTCGAAGAAATTGGAATTAAATCTGATGATTTTTTTGATAAATACCAATTTCAGATGAAACATGCCAACATAACCTATAGTTGCTGAAAAATGGTACATATAAGCCGTGCAATCGAATCATTTTTTACTAAAAATACCAATGATTCCCAACGAAAAACACTAACATAACAGAAGATTATTGAGAATTGTAAATCTTCTTCGAAATCCAAGGAATTTCCGGCAAAATAACCGATTTTCTGTAAAAAAAACGTTAATATTACCTGAAACCTGAAACGGTTAAAAAATGGCCAATTCCTATTTGAACTACAGTAATTTTTGTTTTGAAATACCAGTTTTTGGCGTCAAACGTTAACCTAACCTAAAATTGTTGGAAATCTTGATAATTTTTGTTTAAAAATGCCAATTTCCAACGAAAAAAAACAACATAAATTCGAAGTAAATTTTTAGTCTTCTTCGAAACATTCCCTAGCGGACTAAATGAACGGAACGGATACGCTGTAGCGTATCCTTATAGTAGGGTAAGGAGGGGCAGCGCCGACCGGTGGGGCAAAGGCGACTTTGCTTATAACATCGCTATTATTTAACAAGTTTAATTCTACTTTGCATTTAATAAATCTATTTTATTATAGAGATAGCGTTACTTACTAAAATCTTGAAAATTGATGTTGTAAAAGAAAAATTATGCAGAAAACAGTTTTGATAACGAAAGAATGGAAGATTCGCTGGCAGAAATGTAAAGTTTTCGACATTAATGGCAATACTTACAGTATGAAAATTTGATATTTTGACAGATAAAACAATATCACATTATGTCATTATAATAATTGAACGTAATACAAGTCCAAAGTATATTTAATATCGTAAATGATTGAGGCCTTACCAGTGGGGCAAGCCCGACGAAAATAATAGTTTACACGAGCTTAGGTTATAAACGTATCATAGGTTTTGTCGATAAGTCATCGGTAATGCAGAACAGCCACTTATCTTTTGGGCTACATGCAAGAAACTATTATATATTATTATTTTCAATCCGGTCGGAGAGCGGGTGTTTTGTATCGGTACGGTAGAAACCTTTACGCGTAGTCCGTCTCTAGTAGAATGTCAACGAATAAGAGGTTATATCACAGCTATCACTATTTTGATTAAAAATAATTTATTCTTCTTGCTGAATATGTTTAAAGGTAATTTTTCCAATACATAGAATACCACAGACGCGAAACATCATGTTTTCCCATCTTCAGATGTTTTGATTTTCATAAAAAGCTGCGGTCGGCTTTGCCCTCCGGTGTGGGACAAAGCCGACGAAATACAGCTTGTCAGAAATAATTTAATTATTAAATCATTCTTTTATTCATGTAATTGTTACTTATAGAAATATGATGTACAATAATGTAGGACTCGAAATGAAAAAAATGGATCAATTCCACATCTTATTAACTTTAAAAAAATCATTGACTGTTAACTGGTCGGTGCTGCCCCTCCTTACCCTATCCACATCGTATTATATTCGTATCATGCAAGAAAAACTCATTAAAAGAAAGATGAACATTGAACTTGTTGAATTTCGGATTCTACGTGCAATTTCCCGTTAAAAGGTCACTGAGTAATTGCAATACTTTTTCTTGTAACGTTAAAAACTTTAAAAAAATATTATTCCTGTCATTATTGTGGGCTGAAGGCGACTTCAAATGCATCGTCGGTCAGTAGCAACATACTACCTACACATTAAAAAAAATTTCTGGTAATTTTACCACTTTCAGAGTAGGTCCGATTATTACCTACTCCCAAAGTAACGTTTTCACTGACATTAACGAATATCCACTTTTAATATGGAATTCAACTTGTAGGTTGTGTAAGTTTCCCGACAGATTCTGTAAAATTACAATGCATTATAAATTTGTAGGTGATGGTATTCTAACAAAAAATATTCGGGTTGTTATTCAACATGGTAACTTTAGCATCTACACGAGAAATTTGAATAATGTTAATTTGACTAGAAAATTTAAATTTCCTGTTCAAATAAGGAATAAAGCAGAAAGCAATTTTCAAAATAAAAAAATTCTTGTTTAATGATACAGTATGTTTTTTTAGTTTCGGTATGCTACGTAATTATTACGAAATAAATTAACATATATATGAATATAAATGAATGAATTTATTTTTTTCAATACATCTTTGAACTATTGATCACAGGCAACAAACACAAATAAAAATTATCATAAACAAGCTTTTGCTATTACTTAAAAACTATTACAATCTGAACTCTAAGTTAAGCGGAAGATTTATATATTATACATACGCATTTTTTTAAATTAAACATCTTTTTTGTTGATAATACTGGAGGTATTCACAGCATAAAGCTTCTCATAAAATATTCGGCTAGTATTCCAAGCAGTACACTAAACATTTACAAATTTGGCTTGAATTTGGCTTGGAATATAGTAGGCGAATTATAAAAAGTTAAGTAGTTTCGCAGGCCGAAACTTATCGTTTCAAAATGAAAGAACACAATAAAATAGGAAAAATAGAAAACAGAAATTCTGAAATGCGAATTTCGATCAAATAAAAACGACAATACAGGATAGTATAATTCACACTAAGATGGTAAAGTCACTAAATTTCGATTGTTCAAAGTGACAAATATCAATAAAGCATGTTCTTGGGATCAGAATTAGAGAAAAAATTAGTTTAATAAAAAATTTTGTCGTTGACAAACGATGTGCACAAAATGTCACAGCCAAAACACAATAATTTGTCGAAGTCACTTGAAGTTGACTCTGAGTCTCTGAGTTGCTCCGAGTTCTTTTTTTTATATGTAAATATATTCAAAATATGATATATGGAATTACAAACAGATGGATGTTTTACTCAAAGTTATAATAAATTGTAGTTTAAAAAGTTGTAAAAATATATTTCATATTAAAAGAAAGGGAAAAATTCCCCTCTTCAAAAGATTATTATTTATTGAACTTAATATATCCTTTTATTGTATGTATATTTATACTATATTTTTTATCAATTTTGTAAATAAATTTTTACATAATTTATACCGTTCTGAAACACTCTTTTACAAATAATTGTAATTTTACTATTTTTTTCATTCTTCTCCGCAACTTTGAAACTTTACAATTACTTGTACTTATACTCCGTTAAGAGCTGTGCAAGTACGCCGCGTTATCAATTATCAAATTTCAATACGTGAGATTACGTTGGAAAAAGTAATTTTTAAGAGTTTCTGTACTTTTACCAGCGTCATCAAAATCAACACTCTGAAAGTAGGTCCATTTATTACCTACTCTGAAAGTCACAGATTCACAAGCAGAAACTGTACTTCCACAACGCCTTGCTATAGTGTCAGTCTAAAAGTGGTAAAGTTACAAGATTGGTTGGAACTTTTAACATGCAAGTGGTATTCATCCCATAATCAGAGTAGTAAAATTGCACCAATTTTTTGTTGGTAATTTTACCATTCTAAGTGGTACAATTTTTTTATTTTTTACAGTGTACGCGATCATGGATGCGCTTGAAGTCGCCTTCAGCCCACGTTATCGATAGGTATTATATTTTTTTTAAGTTTTTATCGTTGCAAGAAAAACTATTGCAATTACTCCGTGACCTTCTAACGCAAATTTTCACGTAGAATCCGAATTTCAACAAGTTAAATGTTCGTCTTGCTTTTTTAATGAGCTTTTCTTGCATGATACGGAGAGGATACGATGTGGATACTATAAGGATACGCTGTAGCGTATCCGTTCCGTTCATTCGGTCCGTCAGGGTTCTGATTTTATAATAATTTTATTTTCAAATCCAGCGAAAAGCACTTATAAAAAATGTGTAATATTTTCAATAATTTATTTGTCACCACTACGTAGCGCGTCCTCAGGTTGCGGATAGAGGAACGGTCCGTAAGGCTGAACAGCCCCTAAGGTTAACTGCGACTACAAGAATAAGCAGTCGCGGACAGCCGATAGGAACCAGTTGTGGGTGTGCTGAGCTCAGCACTGGTAGAAAATAGGTACATGACAACCATGGCTTGGGGGGACCCACCCATTCGCCAAAGGGGTATTGATGCCAGTAGGCGCGCTGCCTTGCAGGGGGATGTTAGGATACGAGGATGAAACTGTAATTTGTCTGACGACAAGTTGACACGGTCCTTGTCAAAGTCGGAAAGCTCCCATACTGAGACCCGGACAGTTATGGGGGTTATCACTTCTAGGACGGTGGACTCACCTAAGATCGTAAAATAGGATCCTAACGTGCGGATTCACACGAAATTACCATGGCTAACTTGCAACAACAAAAAACTACAGTAAAATATCTAAGGGCGGGAACTCTGAACGCGCGTAGTCTAAATACTGGCGGATTTAGCGAACTCATTTTGATAGCAAAGAAATACGATACTGATTTAATAGCACTTCAAGAAACCTGCTGGCCGGGCGATTACGCGTCAATTTCTAAGGATAACTATACTTTTCACTATGGGGGAGCTAAGGCGCGCACACTGGGGACCGGTTTTCTTATTAATAAACGAATTTCGCAAGCGGTTATCGACATACACTTCATTAACGATCGGTTATCATACATCGTACTAAAGGGTAATTTGAGCAAACAGGTGTTAATCAACGTGCACTGCCCCATCGAGGACAAAGACGAAGACACTAAGGATCTTTTTTACGAAACAATCGAACAGGTTTTTGACCAATTCTCAACGTATGACGCAAAAATAGTATTGGGAGATTTCAACGCGAAAATTGGAAAATAACCGATGTATAGGCCTACAATAGGGTCGGAAAGTTTGCATGACGTCAGTAATGATAATGGGACTAGAGTAATAAACTTTGTAGCTTCAAAGAACCTCCTTGTCAAAAGCACATTTTCCAAGCATAAAAATATACATAAGGCCACCTGGACATCACCAGATGGTAACACTCACAATCAGATTGATCACGTTCTAATTGACAGAAGACGTCATACAAACATTCTCGATATAAGATCGTACAGGGGGCGGATTTAAATTCAGACCACTTTCTCGTGATAGTAAAACTAAGATCTAGGCTAGCGTTAAGTAAGAAAACAAGCCGCACAGAGCCAACAGTTCGTTTCAGTATAGATAAGTTTAAAACACCAACAGAAATATTAAATTATCAAGTTGAGATTTCTAATAGTTTCGACGTTCTCCAAGAACAGAGAGACGATAACGATAATTAGGTGGAGGACTCGGAAACCCTGTGGAGCAATATGAAAAAGGCGATAAAGACAGCCGCGAAACTTACTATAGGTTTAAAGAAAGTAACCAAAAGCAAACCATGGTTTGACGAAGAGTGCAAACTTTGGTTTGAAAAACGTCGGAAGGCCAAACTAATTAGTTTACAAAATAAGTGCGATCAAACACATAAGAAGCATCTCGAGATTAGTAAAAGTACAGATAGGCTTTATAGATCCAAGAAAAGGGAGTGGGAAAAGAATAAAATACTAGCAATAGAAACGCATAATAAACAAAATAACCCGCGTGAGATGTACAGGGGAATCAATTTTATAAGGAAAGGCTTTCAAAGTAGAACGGAAGTAATGAGGGACGAAAATGGCAATCTAGTAGCTGATGCGATAGAGAGACTGAATTTATGGAAAAACTATTTCGATAAGTTATTAAAGGTACGCGAAGCCCCCGTTGAAGGTCATCTCGGTGAAATCCACACTGCCGCTCTATTAATTGATGATCCTACTGATATAGAAATAGAAATGGCCATAAAGAAGTTAAAAAATAACAAAGCCGCGGGCTTCGACGACCTACCGTCAGAACTGATAAAAAATGGAGGCCCTTGCCTCACAAGGCAAATTTGTAAATGAATACGCGCAGTTTGGAAAACAGAACGCATGCCGGAGGAATGGAATACCTCTATTATTATTCCTATCTTTAAAAAAGGCGATAAAACGAACTGTAACAATTATCGGGGAATTTCACTTGTGCATTCGTGTTATAAGATCCTGTCCAATGTAATCTTATGTAGACTTACTCCTTTTGCCGAGGAAATCATTGAGGATTACCAGTGTGGATTCCGCCGAAACCGATCTACAAGCGACCAAATGTTTACAACTAGACTACTTTTAGAAAATAAATGGGAATTTAATGAAGTAGTGCATCAGCTATTTGTCGATTTCAAAAAAGCTTACGACTCTATTATACGCGCACGAATGTACTGGATCCTAGAGTTCTTGGGTGTACCAAGAAAATTAGTTAGACTTATCGAAATTTGCTTAAGCGGCAGTAGGGGTAGAATACGTGCAAACGGAAGTTTATCGGAAGAGTTTTCGATCCGCGATGGCCTGAAACAGGGCGATGCACGTTCGTGCGTCCTTTTCAACTTAGTTTTAGAATACGTGGTCAGACAAGTACAAGTGAATCCGACCGGTGCTACCCTCAATGGGATAATAGAAATTCTTGGGTATGCGGATGATCTCGGCTTACTAGGGGATGATAAAGAAACCGTAGCTAAAAATGCAAAAATCTTGATCACAAAAGCCAAAGATATTGGTTTGGAAGTTAGCGAATCGAAGACAAAATATATGACCGTCGTCAGATCCGAACAAAGTAATGTAGGCGGGGATCTTATGGCCGGAAATATGAAATTCGAAAGGGTTAACGAGGTTAAATACCTCGAGTCTATTATAACTAGCAAAAATAATATTAAAACGGAAATCAACGCGCGATTGCACGCTGGCAATGGGTGCTATTATGGAGCAAACACACTACTAAAATCGCGATTGCTATCCAGAAACATCAAAGTAAGAATTTACAAAACAATAATAATGCCGGTCGTCATGTACGGGTGTGAAACGTGGGCGCTGACAAAAGGAGAGGAGAATAGGTTTAGAGTTTTTGAAATAAAGTACTTAGAAAAATCTATGGTCCAAAGAGGGACGAAGAGACTGGTGAATGGAGAAAACTGCATAATGATGAGCTGCACGCTCTCTACGGGTCAGCAAATATTAATAGAGTAATGAAAGCGCGTAAATTAAGATGGGCGGGGCATGTAGCAAGAATGGGCAATGAAAGAACAGTGGCGCAAGTTTTAGGAGGGAAACCGATTGGTAAGAGACCTCTAGGCAGACCGAGAAACAGATGGGAGAAAAATGTAAGGGATGATCTAAAAGAACTACGACATGATTACTTAAACTGGATGGAGGATGCACAGGATAGAGATGCGTGGCGGTTTCGGGTAGATGAGGCGATGAACTTTCGAGTTCGAATCGCTAATCGATAATATAATTTTAATAATAATTAGACCATTTGAAAGTTTTGATTTCACTGCTTAATCCTTAATAGTAATGAGTATTTGAAAAGCATAATCCGCTTTAGGCAAAAGTGTATAATTTTCATTCAATCCTTAATATAAAATCTCTAAACGATATTGTTGATTTCGATTGTCACGATAATATCGTTTTCGCCTGCTATGCGTGTGACACGAGGCATCAGTGGGTTAGAAAGCAATGGAACATGTCACGATTAATCATTTTCGCCTGCTATATGCGTGTGACACGAGGCATCAGTGCGTTAGAAAGTGATGGAACGTGTCATGATTTTTCGTTATGCAGTTGAAGTCATTGATCCCAACGGAGCTGCCTTGATCTGCGATTGCTTGGATTATAGTGACGTTCATTGTCTACATTGCGCGTCTGGATTTTAATTTCAAGTGCGTACGCGAACTAGAGCCAATGAGTGTCATTCAGTCGAAGCATGCGCATCTCTTTCGGGATCACTGTTGGAAATATTAATCGAATCGAATCGTAGTTCGAGTTCAATAATACGACAACGTGTTTCTTCGTATTTAGTAATGTGATCCGCGTGTTTGTATACAATATGAATGAATGATGAAAGAAATAAAGTTGGTGAGTAAAGAGAAGAGTATACCGTCCTGGCGTGTTACTGTTACTGTGTTAAATAGAGACAGATATAGAGAGAGATTGGATCAGTGTTGCCAACCCTTGCACTGTAAATTCTGTAAAAGGCGAAATACATGAAATATATTATAAGGTGGGTAATGAACCCTAACCTCAACTGTTATGGTAGTCTGTTTTTAAACTATTTACGCAAACAAGAAATTTTCAAATTAATCATTTTCACGCTCTATAACTGCGATGTCTATTATAATTTAATTATAGTTATAATATTAAATATCATTTGTGAAATTCGTATACGTTTCAGTTCTACTTCACCTACAGGATTAAAATCTCCACTTCCTTATAGTGACATATTCGAACAATTATTTTTTCGGTTTGAATAGAAGAATGTCAGAGATATGTGTATGTGTAAGGAACTTATAAGAATTTGGGAAATCTAGTGCAGAAGAATGTGGAAAGTCAGGTTTAGTCTGCCGCTGTCCCTTGAACTCCCTCCACAATATATTGTAGGACCGGTCTAGGCGACATGTAGCATTTAGTTAGTAGCATTAGTTCGTCAGTCTTTCGGCTACCCTTAGCCCGAGTTGTATCGTCTTGGAAACTCTTAGACAAAATAAAGAATACTTCCACGTTAAAAAAGTAACAAAGTGAATTCATTACCCTCGCCCTGTTACAATTTGGCGATCCTGCCAGGATAGTGGCAAACGATCCTTTGAAGAATCAGCTACGGCAATACAAAGAATCAAAAGGCCCTATCTTTGATTCGAACCTCGAATACAATCTTGAGAACTACGGTTCTCCCAGAAAGGACTCCGGACTTCTCTACGCAAAGTTCGTAAAACAAGGAACCTGTAAAGTATTGGGTAAAATTAAGAGCTGAATTAAGTACGCCCTATTCTACGTAAACCCGATTACCAGAAATTTCCGTAATAAAAATTTTGGGAACGCAACAAACCGCGGTAAAATCCTAGAGCATGTGAAACAGCACAGTAAGACTCAGAAAAAGACGAGGAAAGAAAAGCAGCATAGCAGCATAGCAGCAATCACGCAGCCAAGTCGGAGGTACGTCACCGAACACATCCGAGCAGACAAGGACAACGAAGAGAACTACCACCTCCCGTTTGCAGCCGTCGCCGGAAGAAAACACAAAGGCTAGTAGTTATAAATTAAGATAGAGTTTCAGTCTTCTTTTCAGTCGTCGAACAAATAATTTTAAGTACGCAAAGTTAAGGTGAAGTGAAAGTGAAATTGAAACGCTCAGAGCAAAAGCGAACGAAAAATAAAACGTACGTAGAAGCGAAGTAAAAACGCGCGAGAGCAAAAACGACCTAAAAATTGGCGAGAGGAAAAGCGAGCCAAGAATGGATGGGGAAGGTTCCCCCACTTTGCTCAACTCGGCCAGCCTTGTGTAAAGCCGAAAATGCACGAGCACGAGCACGAACCCGAAGCTCGGGCCGAGTTCGCCCGACTTCACGATTCGGTTTCGTTGACTTGTTGGCTATTAGGAGGTTTGGGTTGATTTTTGTTTTCAAAAATTCACACCTAAAGGAAAGACTTCAAATACATGCAATGAAGTCTTGAAATATTTAAGGATTATGTTTTTCAGGAATTCTTATGGAATGTTTTAGACGAGTTGATTCCACAGGGAATACATTATAAAACTCTCGAGGTTTATAAAATACAAATATATTGAATATTGTACATGGGATTTTAAAATTAGGTTAATAATATCTATCACTTTCAAGTGGTTTCATTTTTCATTATTTATGTTTTATTCTTCAATCGATTTTAAATATTGTAACGTTAAAATGATAATAAATAATTATTATTTTTAATTTATTAAATTAATCAACATTTTTACTGTATATGCTTTCTTAATATATAAAAACTTTATAAAACCTTCAATGTCTTAAAATATTTATCTCAACATTACAAAATTTAGTTTTTACAATTTTATTTTAATTGTGAAATAATTGTAATTGGAAATTAATTGTGAATAACTGTAAAATAAGTGTAACAAAATGTATTTTATAAAGAAATATTTCATGATTTTTAAAGGACAAAACAATTTTAAAGGTAAGTCTTTGTAGTATTTTAATAACTAATGAAAATATTTTCAGAATATTTTTCCTTGATTCTGCCCTGATAGGGTCAAGCATGGTACAAAAAACCGTCGTGACATTTTAAATAAAAACTGTACTCTGTATAAATTAATTTTAAAAATGAAAAAATATTAATAACTTTTATGAATATTCTTACATTCTATTTGAATATGATACACATTGATTTTTATTTTAAAAATTCTTGTAAATAGTTGGTCATCTTTTAAATTTTACGAGATTTTTCTACCATGTTTGACCTAAGGGAATAGATTTCAGGAATGAAATTATAAAAATATCTCAGTTAGTGTTTGGTTGATAATTATATTTTTTGTTGCAATTTTTATTTGACATATTTGAAATATTGAAAAATTTTGTGAAATTTTGTCAAGAATCCTATATGAAAATTATATTCAAAGAAGCTTAAAATACACAAAAAAAAGTTATTCGAAATTTGTATTTTGTATACAAAAATATTTTTCACCTTAAATTATAATTTTGTTGAAATTTTTCTATTTTCTTCATTAAAAATTTTTTTATTTGAAAATTTATTTACTTGGTTGAAATCTCATTCTTTGAAGGTTGATTTCAATTGTTTTTGATTACAAATTAGAATTTTTTCATTGAAATAGCAATTATTACATTTTTCGTTAAAAATTCAGCTTTCTCGGTTGAAAATTCAACTGTTTAGTTAAAACTTATATTTTTTGTTGAAATTTTGATTGACATACAGAAATATTCAAAAATGTTGAAAAATTTTCTTAAAAATCTTAGGAAAATTATATTTATACCTATAACCTTAAAAATAAATAACTTGAAAAATAAACAGTTATTCGAAATTTTTATTTTGTATACAAAAATATTTTTCACATGTAACGTGGTGGGTTCCACCCCGTTCGGGATCCTCTCCCCAGATTTGGGAGGTTGCCGGGATTTCTAAAATGCTATACAAATAAATATTTAAAATAAAAATAAGCAGAACTGATGGCCAGCAGAGAACTCACCGATGAACGTAAGTTAATTAGGAATAGGAGAGTGTGAGTTGAAGAGAGAAAATGCAAAGAACTAGCGATTTAAGAAACATAGTATTGATATTGTATATTTGATTGTATATTTTTGGTAGGATTATTTAAGGATAGGAATTAGGGAGCCGAGAAATTGTGAACGGATTTGTCGTGGGCTTGCCTGGTCTTCGAAGTTTTAAATCCCATCGAGAAGAGTGACAGGTGACCTGTAGAAGGAGGAAACACTACCGATCAGTCGACACTACACTGCACTGATTTTCCGCGCCACGACATTGTTCGATATTTTTCTTTATTTCACGCACTGGGTTCACGTCACGGAGGGCAGCTATTATCTCACGCCAAAAAGAGTTACAACTGGGAGGAAGGATGTTTTGCCGGCGCTCCGAGTGAACAATAACAATGGTCGCGGCCATTTTAACTGCAACACTGAATCTTCCTGCTCCGTGGGAAAAGCAAACACACTTGGGTCGGTGCTCCTAGTTATCGACGTTACCACTAACGACGAGTCCAGAGGGCAGCACCTCACGGACCAGGCATGTGGCGCGGAAACGGAAGCCGGCAGGCGAGTGGAGCGACGAGGAGTTCAGTTCTTTGTTGGCCATCAACGCAGGCACTGCAACCCGCTAGATACAGACTTTGAAACTTGGAAATGGCGAAGGGACGAGGATCCGAGCTTCGAGGACCAAGGTAGGCGGCGACAATCCGCTTTAGATCTCTTTTCTTTTTTTTGTGTGTGTACACTTTGCTGTAGATTCCTGAACATGTGCTTCAAGTTCTAATTGATTCTTTTTTAAAATTTGCGATGTGTGTGATTTTTTCGGAGTGAGACGCGCGGCGGAAGTCCGGGCCACGCGCCATCTTAACATTAACGCCACGTGTTTTCCAAATTCGCGATAAACTCGACTTTCTTTCTCTTTTTCGATTTTTTTTTTCATGTGAATTTTAGTAGTGATGATAATGTAAGATTTTCGGTCGTGATTTTTTTGACGTTTTCCGGATCGTAGATGCACGTTTATCGGGAGAAAAGATGTCTGTGAAAATCTTGAACGACGAGTGCCGTATCGGAATTTGCTGCGATATACCAGAGGTGACAAATTTGTAGATTTTTTTTTTTTGCTTTCCGCTTTTGATTTCTGCCGAACTTTTTTTTCTCTCTTTACATTCTTTTTTTTATGTGAACTTGCCGAGTACGGACGTGACCTTGGTATGACCGAATGAGATTATTCTAACCTAATCACGAATGTATCAGAAGATTATCGTAATATGATTAAAGCCAAGTACGTAAAATTTGGACTACCGTAATCGCGGAATAGTTTGTGCGGCTTATTTCTTTTGTTAAGAAATTGCGATTTGAGTGTCCGTATCGACACACCTGTTACACCGCCATTATTGCGGAATTACCTTATATCTAATTTTTTTTATTTTCCTCCAATGTAATCACTCACCATTTATTTCATTCAACTTGTAACCATGAATCATCACCACCATTCCACCTTTTTATAATAAATTTATTTTTTAATTTTACTGTTTTAAATGCCGGTTCTTTAATTGATTTATAAAAAAAAAATGATCTGATTCGTTTCTCCGCCCCCACCACATCCCTCTCCTTCGGAGCTAGCTTGGGGATTAATTTAGAGTTCTTGTTTCTTTTTTTTGGATTGTTAATTTGTTAAATTTCTTTTCCTTGGATAATGAATTTCTTTAGTGTTCTTTGAACGACACCCCTTCTGGGTGTCTGGCGCCTGACAACTATAAAACAATTGATTGCTCTTTTAATATCTTTTAAAAAAATTAATAAGCATTCACGTAGGGTTTTGCCAATTTCTTTGTAGCAATACTCGAAACCTCCCGTCCCATGAGGCAGAGATTATCGTTATAAAATTTGGCGCCCAACGTGGGGCCAGAAACAAATCAGATTGGGACATTCAATTTTTATTTTTTTTTGTTGTTTTGATTTTGAACATTTTGCCGATATCCTGAGCCTAATCAACCATTTTCGACTCGTCATTTTTTTTTCAAAAATGGGAAAGTGTCTCGACTGTATGTGATGAGACGGACCGAAACGACTTTGGGAAAGGAGTTCAATTGAGCCTATTGGATCTTAGGCATCATACGCATTTTTGACCTTCATCCGAATTCATTGTTTTGTGGGTTCAATATAACACATGATCACGTATCACATGCTGTTCCTGATCCTTCTCGATCATTTCATCACTGTTTATCTTATTTCATTTTGCTGATGTGATATTTTAGTATTTATGCTATTTTTGATATCTTGCTATTGCTGCTATTTTTATATCTTTGTATTTTTGCTATTTTGTTATTTCTTTTGTGTTTTGCCGGCCAGTTATCGTTTAGACCACTGTTTTAGAGAGGATTTATCTTTCTCCTTCCGTAGGATTTTCAGATTTAGAAGTAGAGAAAGTTTAGACCGCGATGGAGGATTCGACCATAGATGTAGACAAATTGTGGGCAGAAACAACAGATTCGGTCGTGGAATGGGCAGCCTCGATGACGGTCGAGGAGTTGCGCGATACTTTGAGTCATCTTCGACTCAAAGTGGAGGGCGAAGAGGTCGCCATGCGTTGGCGTCTGGTGAGATATCACCAACTCAGCCGGCGAATGCATGAGACTCTCGAGGAGGGGGAAGGGAGTATTGGATCTGCCGACTTCTCACGTTTAAGGAGGGCGGGTAGTAATCAAACTTCGAGCATTGAAGTCCCTTCCCCCACCTCAAGGAATGCTGGCGCTGGTGAACAGGCCCGGGAGAGTTCTCCCGAGGAGGAAGACCCAGGAGTTCTTGACCTTTCAGTAGGGCCAACTAGGAATACCCCTGGCGTGACTTTTGCCTTTCCGGTCGCGAACTACACTACCCTGCCGTTTTCCAACCAAACGATGCCGTTTAGTACCCCCGTTAGCAGGTCTACCATGGTCCCCAGGGCTTTTCAGGGTTTAGTACAGTCCGCAGGTACTCGTGCGACCTTTACTAGCGGGGAATGTAATTGGGTCGGAAATAACGAACAAAGGGAGACCGCGGGAGCCGATCGGGGTTGTCAAGCACAAATGTCGCAAAGTTTATTGGATCGCGATACCGAGTTAGATGCGAGTTATGTCACCGCTGAACACTCAAGTCGTACCCCAATGTTAGGACTAAACCACAATCCGTCTACGGCTAATCGACATCCTTCCGAAAAAGTAGACAATCGAGCCAGTATTGGGGCTTCCTCTCTGGCCAGAAAAACGGAAGTTCCGAATCAATCCGGTTGGGGTAAGAATACGAACGTCCATAATATAGTTTTGAAATGGAATATCAGCTATAACGGAAAACGGGACAGTAGTGCGGAAGAGTTCCTTAATAGGGTGGAGGAGTGCCGTAACGGAAGTTCTCTGACCGATCAGGATCTTTTTAGGGAACTCCCGTTTTTGCTTAAACCTCCAGCTCAATACTGGTATCGGTACAACAATAAGAAGTGGGAATCCTGGGCCGAATTCGTTGTAGCGTTCAAGCGTAGATATGGCGGAATAAACTTCCAGGCACGAGTTAGGGATGAGGGGCGACGCAGAACCCAAGGCCCGGACGAGCTCATTGCCGATTATTTGCTAAATCTACGGTTAATTTTTGAACATTACGATCCTCCGATTTCGGAGTATGAGCAATTGCAGCTTGCAATCAACAATCTACACCCTACTTACCTCGAAGCTCTTCCAAGGCTGGATTATAAGTCATTCGACGAGCTAGAGGAGATGGGTGAGCGGTTCGAGGCGACAAGGGAAATCGCAAAAACTTATTTACCCCCTCCCCCTGTTAAGGATAGTGTTCTGCCGGAATTTTCGTATAAGACGAATCGGAAGCCCGAAGGAGTTGCCGCTGCGGGTGCCGAACCGACGGATTCGGTTAACAGTCAAGGGACTAAACCCAGTAATAAGGATTCCACCGGAAATAGTTCTACCCCCAACCAAAGTGGTCGGAAATCTAGAAACCGAGGCAAGGGTAGTAATAGCAAGCCTACTAATGAAGCGAGTCAGACGACGAACGAGCCCGCGTCTACCGGCAATGCAGGCAGTCAGTGCGCTGGAGTAAACCCTCCACCCATGCCGCAACTAAATTTGCCAAATAATTTTAGTAGTTTTCTTCCTTTTTGGCCACCTTATGGCCTTTGTCCAGGCTTTCCTCAGGCACCAATGATGCCAGCTAGTCACAGCTATCCTTCGATAGGTACCCAGGCCGCCTATGCACCAGGATCTCCGAGTGCAGCGGTGGGACCTGAATCGAAGAAGGCAGCTTCTTCAACGTGTCCGCCTCCTGTGTCCACTTCCGCTAGTGCCACTAATAATAGGGGGGCGAGTGGCAGTTGTTGGAACTGCAACGAACAGGGCCATACGTATCGCTCATGTTCCAAACCTAAAAAGGTTTTTTGCCACGCTTGTGGCCAACCTGGCCAGTATTCGAGGAGCTGCAGCGGATGCTCCGGACCCCGGCCGGGAAACGAGTAAGGGTGAGTGACAATCGGGTCCAGTCACTCCCCCCACTTGTTATTAAGGCCCCTCAAATCCAAAAAGAGCAGGTAAATGCGGTATTGGATGAGAGGCGGCTGTTTATTTCAGTTAGAGTTGATGGCCAACCACTCTATGGACTCTTTGATCCAGGCTCTTGCTGTACGTACGTCGGCAAACCTGCTTTTGGAAAATTTAGCGCTTTGCTAGAGAGACTAGCTAACCAGACACGCCCGTGCATCATGTACCCTAATGGCGTTGTTGAGGAAACGGCCGGACAAGCCACCTTACCTTTAGAGTTTTTAGGCTTAAGAAAATTTTTGTCTATTCGTTTTGCGCCGACTTTCGATTGTGAAGTCTTGTTCGGGCATGATTTTGCCGAACTCTTTGATTTTGATGTTAGGTTTAAGGATAGGATATGGAGATTAGGTGAAGGGAAGTGGCACTCCTATCAGGGCCAAGAAATCGACTCGAAAACACTCCCGACAGAATCAGTTACGGTTTCGGGGAAGTGTGTCGTGGCTGAGGACCGTGCCGCAGAGATATCGTGTCGTCAAGCTTGTGCGGGGTTAAGAGAGTTACACGAAAGTGAAGCCCGACGTTTAGATGCATTTCTCACTGAGAAAATACCGCCTATGCCGACCAAATTGCCTGCTACCAGTTTAGCTAAACACACCATAGACGTGCAGGACCACCCTCCCATAAAACAATGCCATAGGCGATTATCTCCCAAAGTCGAAGAAGCTCTTAGAGAAGCAGCTCAGAAGCTAGAGGCGGAGGGGATAATTAGTCCTAGTGGGAGCGAATGGTCCAATCCTGTGGTCATGGTAAGGAAGTCGGACGGGGGGTATAGACTTTGCATCGACTTCAGAAAGTTAAATGAAGTCGCAAAGAAGGATGCTTATCCGATGCGAAATATTAACGAGATTCTGGACAAGCTCGCGTCGGCGCGTTACATTTCAAAAATAGATTTGAGTCAGGCGTTCCATCAGATTCCGCTGTCGGAAGAAAGCAAAGAGCTGACTGCTTTTCCGGTGCCAGGGAAAGGACTTTTCCATTATAATAGGATGCCTTTCGGTCTTTCAGGGGCACCGGCTAGCTTTCAACGACTGCTAGACCGTCTGATAACCCCAGAATTTGAGCCCCACTCGTTTGCATATATGGACGATATTATAGTGGTCAGCGAGACCTTCGAGGAACATATGCATTGGTTGGGAAAAGTTTTAGATGCCGTCCTGAATGCCGGTCTTACCGTGAATCGCGAGAAGAGTGAGTTCGGATGTAGTCAGGTGCGGTATTTAGGATACTTGGTAGATAGGACGGGAATGCACCCGAATCCGGAGAAAATCGAACCAGTAACTAACTACCCGGCTCCTAAGAATTTGCGGCAGCTCAGACGATTCCTAGGCATGGTGTCGTGGTACAGGCGTTTCATAAAAGACTTCGCCGGAAAGGCTGAACCCCTGTACCAATTGTTAAAGAAAAACCGACGATATGCTTGGGGAGAAGAGCAGGAGCGGGCCTTCCAAACTTTGAAGGCTGCTCTGGTGACCGCACCTACGTTGTCGAGACCCGATTTTAGTCTACCCTTTGTCTTGCAAACGGATGCGAGCGGTATCGGTCTGGGAGCCGTCCTGACACAGGAACAGAATGGAGAGGAGCACGTTATCGCATTCGCAAGTCGTTCTCTGCGAGGGGCCGAGAAGAATTACACGGTGACCGAACAAGAGTGTTTGGCTGTAGTTTGGGCCGTGGAAAAATTCAGACCCTACCTGGAAGGATATCACTTTACTGTGATCACCGACCACAGCAGTCTCAGATGGATGTACCACTTAAAAGACCCCACAGGACGTTTGGGTAGGTGGGCCTTAAGACTGCTGCAGTACGACTTCGAAATTCGACACCGAAAGGGCGCTCTTCACCATGTGCCGGACGCTCTCTCTCGAATGTTCGAACTCGACCCTGAAATGGTAAATACCATTGGGGAGACCGACGATCTCTGGTTCGTTAGGAGGACTAAGTTAATCCAGGAGATGCCGTACCAGTTTCCAGATTGGAAGCTGGAAGATGGACGTTTGTATTGTCATCGTCCTGATCGTCTTACCGATCCTATGTTGCCGGACTTAGAAGCGTGGAAGTTAGTGTTGCCCATGGAACTTAGAAACAATGCCATGGTGGAGGCACACGACATGCCAACTTCAGGTCACCTTGGGGTGGACAAGACTTTCCAACGCCTCTCCATGTTGTATTACTGGCCTGGAATGTTTAGGGACGTGTCGACCTATGTTCGCTCTTGTAAAATTTGCCAGAAAATGAAAGTTGAGCAAGCAGGTCCCGTTGGCCTGATGGGCAAACGAGTAATTGAGCAGCCATGGTCGGTGGTAGCGGCAGATATAATGGGTCCGCTCCCGCCTAGCCGCTCAGGGAATCACTATGTCCTGGTATTCCAGGACATGTTTACCAAATGGATCGAGGTTCTGCCCTTGAGGAAGGCGAATGCCGTTAGCGTACAGAAAGCGTTTGAGGACACAATTGTGTTTAGATGGGGAACTCCTGAAGTATTGTTCACCGATAATGGCACGGAGTTCGTGAACAAACTGATCGCGAAGGCGGCGTCGGAACTGGGAATTAGGCACTCGACTACTCCACCGTATCACGCGCAAGCGAACCCGGTCGAGAGGGTTAATCGAGTGCTGAAAACCATGATATCGTCCTTCGTAGAAGGCGATCATCGTAGTTGGGACAAACATCTCCCAGATTTCCGATTTGCATATAACACTGCCGTCCACAGTTCCACTCGCGTGTCGCCAGCGCTCTTGAATTTTGGTCGAGAGCCTAGACTGGCAAAATCATTGAGGAAACAGGAAGAGGGAGTACCTGAGATTGTGCCGTTAGCTGTTGAGGAGTGGGAGGATAGAGTTAAGAGATTACCGGCCCTTAGAGACTTAGTCGCGCATCATTTAGATTTGACGTCAGATAGGCAGGCAAAATATTATAACCGCCATCGACGGGATATTCGGTACAGAGTAGGGGATATCGTTTGGCGACGTACTCACGTTTTGTCTTCGGCAGTCAACTATATAGCAAGTAAACTTTCCCCTAAATATGCGGGGCCATATCGAGTAGTAAAGGTGATCTCTCCGGTGGTGTACGAGATCCAAGACGAGTCGTCAATGGTTGAAAGGGCTCACGTAAAAGACCTTAAACATTATTGGTCATTAGATCCGAGCCTTATTGGCGATGATTATGCCTTTCAGTCCGAGCACCCGGAGGAGAATTCCCCGGTATCGGCCGACCGGCGTCTGGGCCTTCAACCACCCGAGGGGACGGGCGTCAAGAAGACCACCACCGAGACCGAGGACAATGGAGCCCCGAATGGGTCCGTACGGACCCATCAACCGAGCGGACCGGTTCGGGGACGAAGCCCCCCGGCTGCCGTCCAGGAAGGTGAAGAGTCACCCCCCCATTCCACTCCAACCATGCCGAGGAAGCGAGGACGACCCCGCAAGAGCATCCGTGGGGTTCCCACAATCCACCTCGCGCGACGAAGGGGACCAGGGAGGCCTAAGGGGAAGAGGAGCCATCCCCAAAACTACCAGACCACCAGAACCGGCGAGGAAGAAGAAGGGGAAGGACTCCGCCGTAGCTCTCGCCTCCGACACTAAGGCTGTCAAGCATGCCGAGACGCGACGAGGGGCAGGGGTAGGATTCGGGATCCCTGGTGGGGATCGGAGGATGGGCCTTCACGTGGAGAGTTCGACGCCCGGACCGAGGTTGTCGGAGGAAGCTGGGGGGAAACCACAACTGGCCTCCGGCCCTATGCTGACTTCGCGAACCTCGGCTCGGGCTCCAGTTGCTGCTCTACGAGAAACAGCCACTCTTCCGACTCCTGCCAGGGTGACGGAAACCTCACCTGCGCCGTGCTCCCCTGCGGCATACAAAATGCTGCCGGAGGAGCGCCGCAAACCCTTAACCCGAGCCCCAGCAGGCGGATGTTGGAATTGCCACGGTGGGGGACATCGATATACGAGATGCCCGGTTACCAGGGGCGTGTTTTGCTACGGCTGTGGCGCCCCGGGAGCAAGGCTTGACCAATGCCCGAAGTGCTGCCCTGCCTGGAGGAGAGGAGAGATTGGACCCCACCACCCGTTTGGTCCAGAACATCGCCCCCACGGGTTAGGCAGCAACTTCCGGATCTCAGCCAAGCCCCCGGACCGCTCCAGCTGGCAGCGACACCCCCTGCCCCCGCCCTGGCGGAACTCGCATCCGCCTCGATGGAACAACTCCGCTATCGCCTGGATGCGGACCATCCCCTCATCCAGGCCATAGCCGAGGCGATCCTAAGAAGGCTGTAGGCTCGGGTCGAGTCAACATTTAGGTTTAAGTTTTGCCGATCATTTCTTCTTGAGTTTTCTTCTTCTCAGTCTCAGACTCAGTTCATTGCCGCTCTCCTCTGTTTCTTTTCTTTTCGTTTCTTTTCTTTTCTTTCCTTCATTTCTAGTTTAAGTTTTTGCCGTCCTGCCTTGTTTGGGCGTAGAATAAGATTTGCCTCTCCATGTTTTCTTAGGCGTTTACGAGACATTCATTTCTTTTATTTTTCTCTTATCAATACTCAAATGGGTTCATTTTGCTGTTGTAAGCTTCCTTTTGGTGAGAGGGTTTATCGGCCCCGAAATAAATCGATAATAATTCAATCTTGACTTTTCTGTGTTCATCTCCCTACCAGTAGTTAAGTAAGATCGAAAATTTCATTATGTGTTCATCTCCTGTCCTAACTCTCTACCCTCCTCCCTAGTAGTTACTCCGCGAATTCGCTAGAGTCGAACGTCGGGACCATCGGATATGAATCTCACTCCGAGCAAATCGCATGTAAGACCTCAAAATCTTGTATGGAGATCGGATTGCTGACGCCTATTGGCTTGGAGCCCC
>CAKNYM010034470.1:0-13656 GCA_932195095.1 Andricus curvator
TTCCTACGAATAGAGAGCGGAAAAAATCTTAAAATATTTGAAAATCTTTGAAATTTCCTGAAGCATTATTATTATTTTCTTGAGTAAGCTCTTTAAATTCGACAAAAGAGTTATATATAAATATATATAGTAAATGCTCTCCTGCTTGGAAATATTAAAATAGTTATATTAATTGAACTGTAATATTATAATTTTTAATCCCTGGCAATTCGCAAAAAGCTTTAACATGTGAGGATTTCTTGAAAATTTTTGAAATTTCTTCGAAACCACCGAATTAAATTGAAATTTCCTACGAATAGAGAGCGGAAAAAATCTTAAAATATTTGAAAATCTTTGAAATGTCCTGAAGCATTGTTATTTTCTTCAGTAAGCTCTTTAAATTCGACAAAAGAGTTATATATAAATATATATAGTAAATACTCTCCTGCTTGGAAATATTAAAATAGTTATATTAATTGAACTGTAATAGTTTAATTTTTAATCCCTGGCAATTCGCAAAAAGCTTTAACATTTGAGGATTTCTTGAAAGTTTTTGAAATTCCTTCGAAACCATCGAAATCAATTGAAAATTCCTACGAATAGAGAGCGGAAAAAATCTTAAAATATTTGAAAATCTTTGAAATGTCCTGAAGCTTTTTTTATTTTCTCCAGTAAGCTCTTTAAATTTGACAAAAGAGTTGTATATAGACATATATAGTAAATGCTTTCCTGCTTGGAAATATTAAAATAGTTATATTAATTGAACTGTAATAGTTTAATTTTTAATCCCTGGCAATTCGCAAAAAGCTTTAACATGTGAGGATTTCTTGAAAATTTTTGAAATTCCTTCGAAATCATCGAAACCAATGGAAAATTCCTACGAATAGAGAGCGGAAAAAATCTTAAAATATTTTAAAATCTTTGAAATTTCCTGAAGCATTATTATTTTCTTCAGTAAGCTCTTTAAATTCGACAAAAGAGTTATATATAAATATATATAGTAAATGCTTTCCTGCTTGGAAATATTAAAATAGTTATATTATTTGAACTGTAATATTATAATTTTTAATCCCTGGCAATTCGCAAAAAGCTTTAACATGTGAGGATTTCTTGAAAATTTTTGAAATTCCTTCGAAATCATCGAAACCAATTGAAAATTCCTACGAATAGAGAGCGGAAAAAATCTTAAAATATTTCAAAATCTTTGAAATTTCCTGAAGCATTATTATTTTCTTCAGTAAGCTCTTTAAATTCGACAAAAGAGTTATATATAAATATATATAGTAAATGCTCTCCTGCTTGGAAATATTAAAATAGTTATATCAATGGAACTGTAATATTATAATTTTTAATCCCTGGCAATTCGCAGAAAGCTTCAACATGTGAGGATTTCTTGAAAAGTTTTGAAATTCCTTCGAAACCATCGAAATCAATTGAAAATTCCTACGAATAGAGAGTGGAAAAATCTTAAAATATTTGAAAATCTTTGAAATTTCCTGCAGCATTATTATTTTTTTCAGTAAGCTCTTTAAATTCGACAAAAGAGTTATATATATATATATATATATATATATGGCCAACGGCCATACCACGCTGAAAACCCCAGTTCTCGTCAGATCAGTGAAGTTAAGCAGCCTTGGACGCGGTTAGTACTTGGATGGGTGACCATTCAAGAATACTGACATGAGTGCTGACATGAGATAGATTCGATTGTCCAAAACGAGAAGTGCCAAATTTTCTGGAACTACGATTTTCGGATAGCAGTCTCCGTTGCGCACTCGAGGCCTGACATTGTTCTCCAAGACTTCGAGAAACGAACTATATTCGTGGTCGAATTCTCGGCTCCGTCCGAATACAACATCACTGCAAAGGAGAAAGAAAAAGAGGAGAGGTATCAAGACCTTAAAAGAGAGCTACAACGACTGTACCCAAAATATTCGGTACAAGTAATTGTCCTTGTGATAGGTGCTCTCGGAGGTGCGAAACTATCACTGGTTCGTAACCTTAAAGCAATACCCGCGTGCCAAAAATATGCCAAGGCACTTGCGAGATGGATGCAGAAAGCTGTCATCCTTGGGTCGCTTCGTGTCCTCAAGACACACGAGGGTTTCGCCGGCCTGTCGTTGTGATTTTTTCGTTGCCTATGACCACCCATCTCACGGTTGTGAGACGTGGCCATAGGTGTGATTTACCGCGGTGCTACTGGGGGCTATTGACATTTTGTCGGATGACAGTTGCTCTTAGTGGGACCCTGCGGTGGTTGTTTAACTTTTTTTTCAAATTATATATATGCTATATTTATGTATAATATATAATATATGTATAATGCTATATATATATATATATATATATATATATATATATATAATTTTATGTAAAAATTTAATAAACAAGCATTTTTAGATATAAAAAAAATACGCCCGCTGTACGCGTAGTGCTAAGATTGAGCGCGCCTAGGGCGCTTGGCTACGTTCTGGGGCTTCGCGCTCATTTTCGAACGTTATTTGATATGGATACATTTCAACTTTATTTGAAATATCATCAATATTTTGACCTAACTCAAGAACCATAAATTAGAACTGAAATTGTTTTTGAATTTGACATTGAAGAGGGTTCTCGAAGGACCTGCGGCTTTGACGATTAGATTCGCGTTACTTCTCATCTACTGTCAATCATAATTACCTATAACTTATACCTCTCTTTAAAAAAAAAACTTCATAATCTTGAAAATCATCAAAATTTTTTGAATTTTGGTTCAAACGAAAATTTTCATTTATATTATTTCTAGATATATTTAATATCGACACAAAATTGTTTAATCTGTTAGAATAATTTTATTTGTTGCAAACTATAAAGATCATATAACTTTGTAGTATTTATCGAATTCAAGAATGTCGTGAGAATAATTTGCAATTCTTTTTGTCATCTACCAGATTCATTGACCAAAATTTCAGAGATTCTTTGAAAAAATTTATTTTGAGTTTTTAAAATGCTCTAAATGCTCTAATTTTTTGTATTATTCTAGTTAACGATGTTGATCTTCATTTTGGGATCCTCGCAAAGAGTTAGCATGGCTACAAAATTCAGGTAACCAACACAGACACGTCATTGGCAAATAATTTTTTGGGAAATTAATAGTCATCTAATGGATTCTCATTTGAGAATTTGTAACATTAAAAAAATCCCAATTCTGATCATCTACTTGTTAGATCATTTTCAAAAATTATGAATTTTTTTCAAGACAGCGTATATGTAAGTATAGTAAGGCGTTGATTTAAATCTGTCTTAAACAGTCAGAGCGTCGCTTCGATCCTCGCAGTTGAAATCCCTATTATTCCAAGGCCACCATAAGGCCCCCAAGGGTTGCACCAGGGGGGTGACTCGCCATACAAATGCGCTGTGTCAGTTTTGTGAAGGACGGCAGAAAATGAAACACTGGTGCCACTAGCGCGACGCCCTACATTTGAATGAAATCTGATTGGAATCATGGGAGATTTAGTATTTTTCGCAGTTTTTGTAATATTTTGGACGTTTGTAGATAATTTAAAAACTTTGAGCTCAAATTAAGCAAGGATTAACTGTTTCTAGTATTAAAAAAATATCTGCGATTAAAAAATAGACTTTACATACACTAGAAATGTCGGTTTTCAATTTTCAAGTAGAGTAAAATGGTAAAATATAAAGCTTACGTCTTTAACGTGTAAAACAAATAAACTAAATGTTCGGAAATCATAATATAAAAAATATTTTTTCTATTTTTAATGACTTGAATGATCCTAATGTATTATTACATTATAATAAAAATATACAAGAAATGATAAAAATCATCATTTTTAATATTCAGTATATTGTATTGATCGTGAAACGGCTGAAAAGATTATCAGTATTAAAGCTTTTAACTTTACTGTACATTTAGTCATTTATTTATTTAAAAATTGAATTAAAAGATGGAGATATAAATTAAATATGGAGTAAAGACAGTAGGAGGGTATATAGGAGTAATAAATGCCAGGTTAATTTATTTAAATAAATAAATAAAATTATTCAAATTATTTACAAATATACTACGATAAAACTATAGCAATTATTATGCAGACAGGACATACTAATTTATTATATACAATTGAGCAAAGCTACGTGTTACAAGATTTCGCTACTTTCTTTTTCGCAAAATTGTAGTTTTTTAGTTTAGGTTTCTTGTGCTATTCTGACTGCAAGAGAATCATTATTTTACCATTATAATTTACTTTAATAATTGAATTTTCTAATAAATTAATGTATTTGTACATAAATGTCGAAACTCAGCGATAATTCAAAACTGTCATTAATGTTACTTTTACATTTTTCTTAAAGATGTCACGTCCCGAGAAAAGGCGAGGGTAGGTTGGTAATGGAGTAGATAAGGGAGGTTACAAGGGCTGATTAAATCAGGTTGGTAAAGCCTGACTATATATTTTATTGTGGGGTTCGTTTCCACTTTGTCAATCCAGGGGGATTGCGTTAATTCAGAACAACAGTAATTTATAGGATAATTATTTATTATAATATGAAAGTTGAAAGAAGTAATAATACAATTAATGAGTAAAAACTTACACTACCTTCCGGTCCGAAAGGGCAAGAGAAGATTTGTTTGTCGATTGTATCCCCAATACGTTGAAGAATATCGACGGAATTCTTCTGGGTGTTTTAATTGATCTTCACAAAAACTCCGAAGTCAATCTGTACGACGACCGAAAGCTGAAGGGACTTTATTTTCAAAATTGAATTCCACGTTACTATTTCGCGGTGATGTAAAAGCACGCGACTTAATCAAAGCGGTTCTTCGTTAAGGAATATTTCACGGTGAGGTAAAAGCACGCGACTTAGTCAAGGCGGTTCGTAAAGTGATCTGGACGGTACAACTGTTCAAACGATAAAGACAATCTGGGGTTTATATAGGAAAAGGCTTCTTCAAAAGTCACGTACGAATCGCTAAAGTTGCGATCGGCACGTATAATTCGCCAAAGTTACGATTGGCACGTACAAATCGCTAAACTTACGATCGGCACGTACTTGCTCATCCATCATTTATCTGATGATTCAGGTTATTGCCTGTTTTGATTTATATATTAATTGTTGATGGATGATTGATTCTTTTACCCTTTTCTTGCTCTTTCATGACCAGTTTCTTAATTCTAAATAATAGTTGTTTACTTGTTCGATTATAATTAGTTTACATACTATGATGGTACATAATTAACTTATCCTTTACTTGGAGGATATAACATAAGGTTCTACGTTAGTTTAATTATCCTATCGTTTCTGTGTTATCAATGGTTAAGTAGGTCGGAATGCTCATGGTACTACCTCGCTAATTAGCTCGCGCTCTCCTCCTTATCGACCGTTGCTCATTTATCATTCTTCGAGTGTGGATAATTAGTTGCGGCTGACCACATAAGTCATTACCCACTGTGTTACTTTTACCATTTGGTGTTACGACAAAATTTTTAAATTTAAAAATAAATTGGGAATGTAACAGTCCTCCCTCCTTAAATCTTCATCTTCCTCGATGAGTTTTTGTCAGGTGATTGTTACTTTACATTTGATAATCATCATGATAAGTTCGTCCCTGTTTCATGAAGGGTTTTTTTTTTTTTTTTTTTTTTTACATTGTGTGCGTTTTTGTTTTGTGAATTTTTGACACATGTGCGGGCAACGTTATTAAATTGTAAAATGTTTTGTATCTTGTTTTGAAGTGTGATTCATAAGGTGAGTGTAGTTTCATGCTTCCTTGTTACATGAGTTCTTAAGCGTGCAATGGTCCAGGTGTTATCAGATATTGTTTTTGTCAGCAAATTTTTGCAGGCTGATAGTGATGCTGGTCGTTTGCCACATCTACAGGAGTAGTCAGTCATATTTAATCCAACGATGGAGTACGAGTCTGACGCATCATCCTCAGCGGAGACCGTGCCCTACGAGGAGTTTTGTGAGATGGAAGGCATCCCTATGTGCCTAACTGCAAATTCTGCAGTTTCCACTAGTCCTGGTAAGCATTTTTATTTTGTTATGATTCCATTGCTTTGTTTTATTCCGTAGTCAGTTTTAGCGTAGTGCTCGTTATGTCGGCGTCAAATGAACGTGTCGCGAATTTTTGATCCATTAATAACGAATTAGGCGTACCATCGGGTTCAGCAGTTGTTCCGAGTTTTCCGTTAGTTTCTCTATCAAAAAGTGTTAGTTTAGGCAACCGGATTTCCCGAATCGAGGAGGCTGTGGGCATTTTCCAATTTATCCTGTGGAAGGTTAATCCGGATAAGGCCATCTCGGTGATGTTGTCATTGTGTCGGGAGAATTTAAATTGTGCGGTTACTGAGGCCGATTTTACTATAGTAGAACGTTTATACCATAAATGCCCGGGCGTCTTGATTGCCGTTTCTTCACTCGCATTAAAACAGCGCATTTTAGCGGGAAAAGAATCTTTCAAATCGTGCGGGTTTTTGGTATCGCATGCTTAGGTGTGTGCTTGCTTAGCTTGGTTTTATAAATTCTTGTCAGTTTTTATTAATTTGTTGCGTGTTTCTTCTGTTTCAGCTGCGGTGATTCGAAGGAAAGCGCGGAGAGTGTCGATTTCCACTGTTGTGCATAGAGTTTGGGCGATGACAATGGAGATGGGTTATTGGACCTTCCTTCTAAAGATCCTTGAGGAAGAAAAGAAAGAAGCGGAGGTCGCGTCATCGTCCGGGATTGGTCCAATCCGAAGGGGAGGTAGATCAAAAGCTGCCCTGGGATCTTCAAAACTACTCGACCCTGTCTTCCTGCGTGAGTTAGAAAAGGCCCGTAAGAAATCGCTGGTGGCCTCCACAAGAATATACGATTTCTTGAATGATCAGTTCGAAAACGAGCAGCCCGAGTTCTGCGATTTTACGTGCAAGCATGCGCCTGGACTTTCCTTGCGTTGCTTGGGGTGAGTTTGAGTGTTATTTTCATTGTTCCTCTTATTTGGTTTCATTTTTTATTTATAATTATATCTGTGTTATCTCTGTTTCAGCGTGCCCGGTTCCAATAGCATTTTTTGTCCTTGTGGTCGGTATGCGGGGGACAAGGAGGGGATCTCTCGCTGCAAGTGTGGAACACTGATTTATGAGAGTGAGGGTAAGTTTTCCTCTTTTACTTTCATTTTTGTTTAAATAAAATTTCTGTTATATATATATATATATATGATACTATGATACCTATGATACCAGTATGGCCCCTGAACGAAAAGGTTACATGGCGCGACTGCATGCTCTGTGGTGCGAGAAACACCCAGAGCTCTCGGATTTTTCGCAAAAACTTCTGCGAAACCGTGCCGAGGACCTCCGGAAAAGGGGTTATATAAGCGGAGCGCCTACACAACCGCAGCCAGAACAAGCCGGCAACAGAGAAAGAGAGGCGACACTGAGACCAGCCTCGAACAGGCATCCAATAGAGGGAGAACGATGCTTCAAGACCCGGAGAAACATCAACATTCAGGTTTCTCCCAAGCCCAAAGATCTGACTAAACTGGATGATGAGCTTCGTGGAGATTTTTCCGAAGAATCCGACCTCTGGACTATCAATTGTAGTGTGTACAATGCAGCGAGAACTTTGGCAGATGCAAACCGTAAAACAAAACCAACGGTTGATCATAAGTCCAAAAGACGAATGCATCAACTTAGTACAAAGATAGGCTGGACAAGACAGTACGCGTCCCGCATTCAGTGTGAGATTGACTACATAACATCTGGCAGGACTTTCACTGCCAAGGTTCGACAGTTCACGCGCGAACTGCGGATCCGTCATCACACAATCAACAAGTCAAAGCTAATGACCATCAGGCAGCATATTGTTGACAGAATACGAGTACTATCTGACGCTAGGAGAAGTCTAGAGCGGAGAGAGAGGTGGGTCAGAGAAAATCAACAGTTTTCGTCTGACCCATCTCGACTCTTCCAAGACCCTCCAGTTACTGTCAACCATCCGCCCAAACCAGAGGAGGTCGAAGCATTTTGGAGAGAAGTCTACGAAGTCCAACATCCACTTAAAGAAGGCTCAAAGAACATAAACAGCTTCAAGGAGCTGTGCAATGCCCTCATCACAGCTGAGGAGGAATGCCCACCTATCACTACCGAGGAGGTGAAAAACGTATTAAGAGGCATGAAGAACTATTCCGCTCCGGGACCAGATGGCATCAAGACCTTCTGGTGGAAGAAGTTTCCTTCAACCCACCAGCATCTGGCCCGAATTTTTACCTCATATCTAAAGTCGGAAGAGCCTATTCCGGGGTGGTTGGTGGAAGGGCGCACAGTGCTCCTGCCGAAGACGGGCAACTTAGCTGACCCTAAGAATTACAGGCCAATAACTTTTCTGAACACACTGTATAAGATCTTCACAGCTCATCGATAGATGTGTCTGTAAAGACGCAGCATATTATCAGCGATTTCTATCGATGGCCTGGATTGATTACCGGAAAGCTTTCGATTCAACCTCCCATAGACTTATCATCTGTCTGTTGGAAAGCCTAAAGGTTCATCCACACATCGTGAGGTGCATAGAGACATTAATGCCGCTTTGGAAAACCAGATTTACTATCTCATCTGGAAAACATCGTGTGATCACTAACAGTATCACCTTTCAGAGGGGTGTATTTCAGGGCGACACCATGAGCCCTCTCCTCTTTTGCCTCACATTATTGCCACTATCTCTCGCACTTCGCCATTCCGAAGGGTATCTCTGCGGCAAACCTGGAAACCGAAAGCATAAGGTCACTCATGTATTTTACATGGATGATCTTAAGATCTATGCTAGGAATCAAGAGAAACTACATCTAGCTCTGAAAATTGTCAAAGAGTACACTCAAGAGATTGGAATGAAATTCGGGTTAGAGAAATGCGCCAAGGTTAATTTGAAGAAAGGAAAACTTAATGGCATCCCCGAAGATCCTGAGCTCGTTGACAGAAGCGCTATACGACACCTTTGCGCTGAAGAGACCTATACATACCTGGGCGTGCCACAGAGCCGCATTCAGGACGCGACATCTATAAAGGATACTCTTCGATGCAGATAAAAACGTCTCATCCGGCAGATTTGGTCTTCCGAACTGTCGGCGAGAAACAAAGTATCTGCAACGAACATGCTTGCCGTCCCGGTAGTACTCTATTCATTTGGAGTGGTTCCATGGACGAAGGACGAGCTCAGATCCCTTGATATCGGGACGCGAAAGGTTTTGCACATGAACAAGAGCATGCACCTTAAGTCTTCTGTTCCGCGACTTTACATCTCACGCCGCCTAGGTGGTCGCGGAATACTGAATCTTGAATGTCTTCACAACAGACTCATTCTGGGTACAGCACATATAGTTGCAAATGGACAAGACCCTCTTCTTAAAATGGTCAGGAAACACGAAGAAGTGGGAAAAGGGGCGTTTCTGTACAAAGCAGCGGAGGAGGCTGCTGAAACACTCGGCCTTGACTTCAATATTAGGGGTGAGCAAAATGCATCAAATCTTATCCATCTTGAATACTCACTCCTGAAGGCCCGGATTAAGAAAGCACAGGAGAAACACTTCCACGAACAGCTCCTCGACAAGAGGATGCACGGCATCTTCCACAGAAATGTGGAAGATCAGTCGATGTCGTATGAGCTAACGCTTGCTTTCCTTAGATCACCCGGATTGAAGTCGGGCACGGAGGGCTTCATTTTGGCATGTCAAGACGGTGTCATTTCCACTCTAGCATTCCGTCGCCACATTTTGAGCCAAGACATTCCCGATGATAGTTGCAGAGCGTGTCATACACACCCCGAGCATCTAGGACACATACTATCTAGTTCTCCAACTCATGCGGGAACGACCTACATCCAAAGGCACAATGCGGCACTAAGAGTGCTTTATTACCATCTCTGTCACTCTTATGGCATTAGCCCAAATACCTCTCCGCTAAACGCTCCTAGAGAAATAGAGTCAATTGTCGAAAATGAGAAGTGCCGCATATACTGGAACTTCATATTCTCGACAATTGTTTCTGTTGCGCACTCGAGGCCTGACATAGTTCTCCTTGACTTCGAGAAACGAACCATGTTCGTTATCGAATTTTCGGAACCAGCTGACAAAAACGTCACAGCCAAGGAGAAAGAAAAGAAAGAGAGGTATAAAGACCTTATAAGGGAGTTGCGACGGTTATACCCGGAATATTCTGTTAAGCTAATCGTCTTGATCATCGGCGCTCTTGGAAGTGCCAAGGTTTCACTGGTTAATAGCCTGAAAAGCATCCCTGCGTGTCAAAAAAATGCTGAGACACTTGCGGGGAAAATGCAGAAGGCGGTCGTCCTTGGGTCGCTCCGTGTCCTCGGGGTGCACGAGACTTTTGCCGGACCATCGTATTGAGTTCGTCGCAGACTGTAACCACCTATCTCACGGTCGTGAGACGTGGTTACAGCTGAAATTTTACCGCGATTTCGCTGGGAGCGGGTGCAATTTTTCAGATTAGCACCCGCTCCCGGCGAAATCCTGCAGTTGTCCTTATGACAAACTTTTAACTATACATATATAAAGGTGTCTGTTTTCCTTTTGTTTGCAGCTCCGAAACTGGTGTGGGCGGAGGGCCAGGGGGACGACCTTTTGGGCAGTCTACTATCATAGCTTCCTTCTTTTTCTCTTTTTATTATTATTATTTTTTTTTTTATTTTTTTTTATTTGCGTGCGTGCATGTATGTGTGTCTTGATTGTAAGTGGGTGAGTGCTTCTTGTCCTTGCATTTTCCCTTATTTTAATTAAATTGTATTTTTATTCGAATCCTCACATCTTTGAGAGTAGAACACCAGGATTAAATTATTGAAATTTTCTATTGTGGTGTTATATTTTCATGTATTTTGTGTTTATTATTTACAATCCCAATAGTTCAATAAAATTTATTTAATTATTTATTTTCATTGTTGACATATTGAATTCCAATTCAAAATTCAAAACCTATGCATTTTTATCCTTAAACTTTTAAACTTTTCAAATAGACAGGAAAATTTCTTATAATAAAATTGTGGGTAAAACTAGGTAAACTCCATTTAAAGAATTCTTAATTTATTCGTAAGCAGAGATTCATATCAAAATTAAAACTTTAAAACAACTTCACTTATCGGCTCATCAAGGACGCAATGAAAAAGAGGGAAAAAATGGGAAAAGTTATCCAAAAACATACCTCACACTCTTCCTTTTGTTAATATAATTTTTAGTTTGTTTGTCCGTATAACTTTTTATTACAGTGCAAGCTAAACGGCGATTGGTAAGGCGCGACGTTCCCCAGCTGGCACCTATGTAGTATGCATATTGGATTTCGGTTCGAATTTTATTGTCAACACATACCCTGAATCATTCTATTTGAGGATAGGTTATCCTTGTATCACAAAATAATTCAGAATACTTATTTAAACTTAATTTTATCTATTTATAATAATCATAAAACACGGAAGAGTGTTGATTACATGACTGTGTTACATACTCTATTAGTCAAATAACACTTGTCTATGCTTTACAACCATTTTTCTTTCAATCTAAATTTATTTCGTTGTTCTGTTCTTTTATGCTTACATACTTTAAAGTGGCGCGCTCCTACAGATGGAGCGTCATGTTCATATTCCGTTCTCTCCTCGGCGACCGTCCGCTGCTGCTTATCGTAGTCGGATTGTATTCCATACGCGAGTCGACCATAATGGTGTGATGACTTCATCAAGTGTAGTCGCAGTATAATTCTCCTTCTTCTTCGCCTTTTCTCCATCTTGTAACTGCGTTGTTTTCTTGTAACGGGCGTGTCATTAGCCGTGCGGGAGGAGTCTCATGGTGCTTGGTTTATGTTTCGCACATTGGAGCGGCCATCATGGCCTGTGACGTCATGGCTGACACTTATTGCTTATTTCACTGTGCGGCTGCGAACCTGGTAGTGATAAATAGGTGTATTTTGTCAGCCCTACTTGAGGCTTTTCTTTACTTTGATGAGAATGAAGGCTATTTGTAGTCTTTGTTGTGCAATGAAGTTTTGTAAAATTTGGAAAAATGTAATGGCTTTCCTTGTCCTCCCTCCTTAAGTTCTTTCATCGTCCTCGATGAAAAGTTGAAGTGGGTGGTTGAATAATGACCTCTTTTTAGGCTACTCGGACACTAGTTATTGGTGCTCGTACTTGCTTTGTTGACTCGTTTCTTATGCTGCTGCATGTAGCGTTGTCTATTAGTGGAGACATGATTTTTATTTCTGTGTTACCGTTGTTTGGAGTATTTTTGAATTTTTTGTATATTCTTTTTCCACAATATATTGTTATTGGTATTAATATTATTATTGTGAAAGTGAATGACGTCCCAATTATAGTATGTTTTTTTGTATTATGATATTGTTGGTGCTCTTCCAATTTTAATAGTTGTCTTTCGATTTCTTCCAATGGTTTCCCATTTTTCAATTCTTTCCAGTTTCTGTCGGGTTGTATTTGTAACTCATGATTTAGTATTGATATGGATTCTGGAAAGTTGGATAGGACAGAAGAGATGTTAGTCAGATTTAAGGAAAATCCAGGGTTATATATGTATTCTTCTTTGTTTTTGTTTATAGCTATTCCAGTTAGCATTGTTTCTTTTGTTCTTGCGATGCATCCATTTCCTAGTTGTAGTATCCCGGAACCAGAGATATATTCTCTTTCAATTTTCTTATCTGGGCAATTAACACGGAGTAGTTCCGGTGTTTTTTTTGAGTATAACCAAGTTTGGAGAGAAGGTATTTGTTTCCAAAATTGCTCTTCTCTCAGAGTAACCCTTACGTCACAATTCTGAAAAGCTTTAATGGATGGCTTAATTAACATTATAATTTCGCAGAGAGAACTGGTTGAAGTAAAATATATTGGTAGATTTGCGTCACAAATAGTATTGTATATAGTTTTTATACAATTGTTATGATATTCTTGATCTGCTAAGAAAAACTTCTGATCATCGGATGATAAAGCGATGTATGGTTCCTTAGGTAATATATATGCAGCCCCAGTTATGTTTCCAATTAAATTTTGGTGCACTGGATATGCATGTATATTATATAATTGGTAAACGACTCTTTCTAAAAGAGGGATATCAATAGATATTATCAATCTTTTAGAATGGTAAGCTATGTCAGCTTTTCCAATCAGATGTAAGTCTTCGGCTTTGATGTGTGTACTAGGAATCGGGAAATTATATTCGCCTATTTTACTATGTATTTCTGCTATAATTTCCTGTAATTGATTATTAGTTATTAGTGCTGGATGTACTTTCTTTTCTCGGGCGTTGATCACGATGTTTGTGAATTGCAAGAGAGTGTCGGATAAGTGATCGAGTTTTGCTTCTACATGCGAGGTCCACTGTCGTATATAATTTACGTACAATAGATCGTTTATGTTTTTCTCTTGAGTGTACATATTTTTCATGGGTTTTTCAAGCAATGATTGCATGAGTTGTATTTCAGTAGTTCTAATATGCAATTCTTTATGCATGTCTTGAATTTCGGCGTTGACTATATGAGTTTGTTCTCTTAGTATTCGACTTAAATTGTTTTGTTTGCCTTGTAGTTCATCGATTAAGTTCATATAGTCTTCTCCATCTTCCGAAGTCAGAATTCCAACTACTGGTCCTAAAATGGATCCTATAAATCCTAACATCGGTACTCGCCTTTTTTT